>CM047518.1:28287235-28297235 GCA_026122265.1 Ammodytes dubius
ACAGTCATTTGGCTCCATCTAGTGACGCTTTGGTAGAAGTGCACCAAACAGTCCAGCAAGGGACCACAATGGAAATCAGCCTTCGGGCTTCTTGTGTTATCCCTATCGCTGTTTATGTATTTTAATGTATGAAACAGAGTGCGGTTTCATATTCTATATCAAATGGTCAAATAAAATCAATCAATCAATCAATCAATCAATCAATCAATCAATCAATCAATCAATCAATCAATCAATCAATCAATCAATCAAGAAGTATGTCTGTTATAAACCATTTTTTTTTCTTTATTCATATGAGTATAATCATTTATTTTATTGTAAATACATGTCTGGGTTGGTTTATACAATATATTATATATGGAAATAGTCAGTCGCAGGAATTAAATGTTAAGTCTATGTGAATACCCCAAAAGTGACACAAGTAAATGTTTGGTGTGTGTGTGTGTGTGTCTGTTTATGTGTGTGTGTTGTGTGTGTGTGTGTGTGTGTGTGTGTGGTGTGTGTGTGTGTGTGTACCTGTGCCGGTGCATGGTTTGAAGCTCTCTGGACTCATTGGACTGTGAGAAGCCAGAATTCCTCTAGGAGTGTTGGTCCCTGAACCTGCCTTCTCCAAAACCGGGAAGACCCTGAACGCCACATAGACACATTACAAACAATACTCTTAATATCCACATCCACATCGCACACAATTCCTTTGCACTACTTAGTATTTAGAATTAATATAATGTAAATATTTGTTTAGGTTTTGTTAATCTTATTATACTCTATATTTTTTTTTATCGTTCCAACTGCACTGTGTGTCAGTGATAAACGCCATTTTGATTCTGATGTATTTCTTGCATATATCAGAAACTGATAATAAAAAACTTTGACCATCTCTACCATTGTGTCCTTGAGCAAGACACTTAACCTCAAACTGCTCCAGGGGCTCTGTACTATGGCTGACCCTGCGCTCTGACCCCTCTGGAGTGTGGGAACTTGAGAGGGGAGATGAGAAAAGATGAATTTCAATGTAACCATTGACTAATAAAGTAACTTAACTTAAACATATATGTATATTTTGTGAGAATGAGGTGTTTATAACTGCTACGTCTGTATAAGATAATTATTAATAGTTGAGTAAGGGGTGGACATAGCACTGTTAGATTAATCAAACTTTTTATATTCAATATTGTAACCCCCCTTTTAGAAACATTCTCTCAGCCAAGTCCCTTTATCGGCCCAAAATACATTTTTGATATAAAAAAAATCAGTGTGGGATTTATTAAACAACATCATTGCAAGTGTAAAACGTTTTCAATAATAAACAATAAAACTGTTGTAATAGTTGCAGTTTTAATTTAGTACATTTTTTTTTACTTATTTTAGTATGATTATTTTAGTTATAATGCATGAATAGTTTTTCTTTTTAAATTAACCTTAAAAAAATCTCACGTGCCCCCATTTGGGAACTGACATAATTTGTTTTAAATAAAAAAAAAAAATGACTCAACACATGAATTAATGTGACATTAAATGCAGAAAAAAATACAGAAAAAATGACAATTAATAATAGATATAGGCCAGCCCTCCTCATTTACATAATCATGTGTAAATGCAGAAATAATTAATTAATTTTGAATTATGTTAGAACTGTTATACATAGATAAATAATGGATTAAATTATGAAACTGAAAGGTGAATCGTTCATAGTGTAATAGTTCACATCTCTTCAGTGACACTCTGCTGTTCACCAGAAGCATTTAACTTTCTCTTTGAAGAATCTGTTAATGAGCTAATTAATGATCCGCTCCCCAGCGTGCTCACAATGGAATATATCCTCTAATAGACTCCAGAACATTGGTTTAGCTTTATTCTGCCCTTATAAAGAGCTTACAAAATGAACAATGAACAACATACAGCTCCGGAAAAAATGAAGAGACCAGTCTGGATTTTTCTTAAATTTTCAACTCTACATTATGTATTGAAAATGCTCTTATGACAAAAAATATATCGGAATTTGGTAGAAATGTTGTTAGTAGTTTATGTTATAAAACCAAAATGTTCATTCTAATCAAACATATGCCTATAAATAGTAAAACGAGAGACACTGAACATTTGGAGTGGTCTCCTTATTTTTCCAGAGCTCTTTTTTTAATGCAAACACTGTTTATTTTTCTGTGAATATTTAAAAATAATTTCTCTTCGCTTTCACAATCATTTATGAACATCATATTTCCCTGTAAAATGCTATTTTTTTAAAGTGAATATTTTGAAATTTTGTCTCTGCACTCACATGACAAATGCTGCTCCTCTTATAGACTCAACATTTGATTTAGCGTTCGTTCATTTTATTTTGTCCTTAAAAAGAGCTCACAAAATCATTTAAAGGTGCTCCGAGGAACTTTCAGTTTGCGTTAATTCTTTGGACCCCCTTTCGTAGTGTTTTTACCACGCCAGCTGTTGTTCCTGGGTGAGCGTTATACCCATGACAAAGGCATTAAGACAAACTATATAAAAATAGCATTCTTTGCACTGATGGACTTGTTTGCTGTTACATGTCATTTATGATCATCAGAGAAAAAATTTGACTATTTCAGAAATATTTAAAAGTTCCTCGTAGCACCTTTAAAAACATCATATTTCCCTGTAAAATGCTGTTAATTTTGTGTGGATATTTCTTTATATTTTTCTGTGCACTCACATGGCAGAGGCTGCTCCTCATCACGTGGAACTGATCTATGAGCTTCTTGTGCAGGGGACGCATTTCAGGGTGCACCAGCTTCTCATGCACAGCCAGGCCCACTCCAAGGACGTGCACCTGGGGGGACATAACAAAACATCATTGGAATTAATGTTTTACTGTGCAGAGAGAGAGAGAGAGAGAGAGAGAGAGGGAGAGAGAGAGAGAGAGAGAGAGGGAGAGAGAGAGAGGGAGAGAGAGAGAGGGATAGAGAGAGAGAGAGAGAGAGAGAGAGAGAGAGAGAGAGAGAGAGAGAGAGAGAGAGAGAGAGGGAGAGAGAGGGATAAATAGAGGGAGAGGGAGAGAGACAGAGATAGAGAGAGAGGGAGAAAGAGAAAGAGAGGGAGAGAGACAGAGAGACAGAGAGAGAAGATGTTCAGAAAAATACAATATTTTAGAAACCCTACATCTATCTATCTATCTATCTATCTATCTATCTATCTATCTATCTATCTATCTATCTATCTATCTATCTATCTATCTATCTATCTATCTATCTATCTATCTATCTATCTATCCATCCATCCATCCATCCATCCATCCATCCATCCATCCATCCATCCATCCATCCATCCATCCATCCATCCATCCATCCATCCATCCATCCATCCATCCATCCATCCATCCATCCATCCATCCATCCATCCATCCATCCATCCTATCTTACCTGTTCCTGCATGAGGTCCTTTAGTTGTGTGATCTTGTCAGTGTCTTCAGGATGGCTGGTGATGTAATCTTTATCAAAGAACGCCTGGAGACACAGAGACACAAGGCACGACATAGAAACACTTTACAATAGGTACAGAAAAGTACTACTACCTAGTTATGCATTACCCACTACATCCTTTTTTAATTTTTTTAGTAACTACAACATAGTTATTTATAACCCACTACATAATTTTATAATATTATATTTTTTTTTAGTAACTACTACATAGTTATGCATTACCTACTACATGTTTTTTTTAACTACTTGATAGTAATGCTTACTTACAAATGAGCAGAAGATTGATATTGAGAATTCTATGAAAAAGAATGTATCCATACGTTCTGCTAATGACTGTTGTTACTAATATTTACTAGTGCATTACCTACTACACGGGTTTATTTAAAATCAATTTTTTTTAGTACTACAACTTTAATGTCAGGCACACACACACGCACGCACGCACGCACGCACAGACACACACACACACACACACACACACACACACCTACCTCTTGGTAGCGTGCGATGCCCCCGTTGACAGCAGCGTCTATGACCCCGTTGAGAGTCATGCTGAGCAGGTTGATGTTTCCATGGAGCTGCTTGTGTTGGTACTGACTGATCAGAGTCCGCAGCTCATGGTTCTTATTCTCCACCACACACACTGCGTTCTCTAACGGGCTCACCTCCACCTGCAGACAGGGGACAGGGGATTAATACACACACACACACACACACACACACACACACACACACACACTGCGTTCTCCAGAGGGCTCACCTCCACCTGCAGACAGGGGACAGGGGGTTAATACACACACACTGCGTTCTCCAGAGGGCTCACCTCCACCTGTATGAAGTGCAATTCAACTGTTTAATTTATTTTATTTTATTTTATTTTATTTTATTTTATTTTATTTTATTTTATTTTATTTTATTTTATTTTATTTTATTTTATTTTATTTTATTTTATTTTATTTTATTTTATTTTATTTTATTTATTTATTTATTTTTTGACGTTAATGAATAAACAAGGAAAAAGTCAAACCTTCAAATCTAAGAATTGTATTATTTTTTAAAACTTTTTTTAACTAACTTTATAGTTAGCAAGATCTGATTTTCAAAATGACAAAAAAAACACATCTGAATCCCATATAAGCAAACAATCTGAATCGGGAAATGAATGGAGTTTGATATGGAAGAGTATTAGGGCCACAGGGAAGAAAAATAAACTAGACAAAGTTTTTATTTTATTTTTTTATGCACTTTGAGAATAAAGGCAATTACAAAATTGAGATTTTTTTTAAATAAAATAAAATAAAAATTACTTCATCCTCTCACTTTTCTTTCTTCTCAATATTGTATTTTGTCTCAAAAAATTTATTTTTTATTTTTTATTTATTTTTCTTCACTGTGGCCCTAATACTCTTCTGTAGTTGTATGATACAAAGCAGGACATGTTATGTTTATATGGAAATTAATGTCACATGGGTATTAGTAATCGTTATAGTTGAAGCCCTTCTGAATGTCAGTGTTAGTGTGTACTGACCAGCTCTCTCTTGTCCACCTCAAACCAGCGAGAGATCCCAGGCAGAGGGTGAGACAGGATCAGGGTCGTTCTCTCAATCCACAGACTCTGTGACACACAACAACAAAAACACAAAGTAAAACCATGTTAAATCTATACAGCAGCAGCAGCACTGGAATCCCTCATTCACAACGTGTTTAAAGCTCTTCATTTAGCGTTTGAACATCTTTATAATAGTATAGATAAACACAGAGACACACAACAATACAAACACAATGAGCACAACATGAAACCATGTTTGATCTATATATTAGCAGCACTGAACTCCCTCATCTAAAATGTGTTTGAAGTAGTTCATTTAGCATTTAAACATCTTTATAATAGTATGTATATGGTATATAGTTAATGCAACTATATCACACATAACACTGAGGTTTACTTGAGGTTAGGAACTAGGTATAGGTTCAGAAATCAATTCAATCAAACCAGTCAAAAAATGTCAGTGAGTGTAAAAAAAAACCATTAAACATCATTGCTATAATTTTTCTTAAATATTCAACATTTTTAATAATCTGTATTTGAGTCGCTGATAGTAACTGATAGAAGCAAACTGAAAACAACTCTCATTATACAAACTATACATTTAGGCATATGTTCAAAACTTTTCAGTGAGTGCTGCTATTTTTTAATCAAACCTTTTCCCATCACTGGCATCATTTTTCTTAAAGGTTTTACTTGGTTTGATAGAAACAGAGAGAAAAAAACTGCAATTACAACACAAAAAACACCTCAACATATCTCCTGGCTGTGTGTCTGACCTTGAACTCGTTGTCCCTGTCCTTAGATCCCTTGTGTATCGGCCGGTCGTATCTGAATCTCCTCACGTTGTTCACTCTGTAGAAGCTCTTGATGCGTTCAGGGACACGGTCCATCTGCAGGACACTGAGGCTTTCAGGCACCGCCGTCACCGCGTAAATCTGGAGGTCTGAACACAGGCTTAAAGACATAACTGGAGCAATGGAGAATGGTGCCTTCATGGTACAGTGTGTAAAATAGTCATCTATGTGGTGAGATTGTAGATGTCAACGCTCCCTTGCTAACCCCCATTTTACAGAAGCTACGGTGGCCTTCAAGGACAAGAAGCTAGTTACTAAAGATGGCATCATCCACCACTGCCTCAAGTCTTTCCACAATATCAAGTGATGAGGTAAAAAGCTCATTCTAAGGTAATAAAAAAAACACTTTCAAGTGAATTATACACGCACGCACGCACGCACGCACGCACGCACACGCACGCACGCACGCACGCACGCACGCCCACGCACGCACAGCACGCACGCACGCACGCCACGCACGCACGCACGCACGCACGCACGCACGCACGCACCACGCACGCACGCACGCACACACACACACACACACACACACACACACACACACACACACACACACACACACACACACACACACACACACACACACACACACACACACCACACACACAACACACACACACACACACACACACACACACACACACACACACACACACACACACACACACACACACACACACACACACACACACACACACACACACACACACACACACACACACACACACACACAGAAGGATACACTGTGCTTCACACTGCAGAATGGCCTCGTCCGGTTGGTTGGGGTGTTGCATAGCGATGGCTTGAGGGAATTCTCCCAGCATCCTTTGCTGGAACGCCTCCAGCCGCTCGTAGTCATGACCACGACACACAAACTCTTTGTTCTGGGGAAAGACAAGCAAAACAAACCAAGAAAATGAAAAGCTCAAGTTTGAAATATTTCGGTAGTTTTTATATTTTATTTCAAGCATCAGGTGAGCGTCTTTAAAGCTGTAGTGCGTAACTTCTTCATATGAATAAATGACGGGTACATTCAAGCCATCGCCAAACAAGTTAACACAAAGTTGATTAAGCCTATTATCAGCTCCCCAAAACTCTCTCTGTATTTCTCAGTATATGGCAGCGTTTACAAACTGGTGTCGCCCCCCATCCGACACAGTATTAAAAAACAAGAGCTGTAACAATTGATAGAACTTCAGGGTATAAACTGTATATACTGTTCATTACAGTTTAAAAACAAGCTAATGCTCTAAATCTAGCTAAAGTCTGATGTTGTTACTGTTGATGCTGATGACAATGTTGCTGACGGCACACATGCCCTCTAAATGCTGCTTTCATTGATGATGATGCTGCTTATGGCACATAGCACTTTATGCAGGCACCTTATATATTTTATTATTTTTTTGGCATTTTTTTTTTATGCTTTATTGATAGTGTAGAGACAGAGTTGAAATGGGGCAGAGAGGGGAGTGACATGCAGAGAACGACCGCGGGCTGGAATCGAAACCCGGGTCCGCTGCTGGCCGAGGCCCATGGGGGGGACGCCCTACCAACTGAGCTAAGGGCCCATGGGGGGGACGCCCTACCAACTGAGCTAAGGGCGCCCCCGGGCACCTTATATCTTGGCACTTTATTTTGAAGCACTTTATGACTCCTGAGGTTTGTGTACATACGGTTGTGTTTTGTGTCCATTGTTGTCTTGTTTGTCGTGTGTTTTTAGCCACTACCTCCTTTGTTGTGAACAGATTTGCCCTCTTGGGACATTTAATAAAAACCTTGAACCTTGACTCACTCTGAGGAAGAAGGGAAACTTCCGCCCGTAGAATCCGACTCTGAAGAACTCTGGCTCCAACCGCTGCTGCTCCATGATGTTGTCGTAATACGCTGCCTCCATTTTCTACAGGATACAATGATAGCAGTTAATGTGTGTGTGTGTGTGTGTGTGTGTGGTGTGTGTGTGTGTGTGTGTGTGTGTTGTGTGTGTGTGTGCGTGCGTGTGTGTGTGTGTGTGTGTTATAAGATCAGAACGAGTTCATGTTAAAGTAGCTACGAGGAACTTTTGAATATTTCTGAAACAGTCTAATTTTTCCTCTGATGATCATAAATTACATGTTACAGCAAACGAGACCATCAATGCAAAGAATGCTATTATTATATAGTTGTTCTTAATGCCTTTGTCATGGGTATACGCTCACCCAGGAACAACAGCTGGCGTGGTAAAAACACTACCGCTTTCATCCAAAGGGGGTGCTAAAAATAACACAAACTGAAAGTTCCTCGGAGCTACTTTAAGCCTAACTAGTTGGAGAAATGTATGTGAACAATATTTTATAATTAATTAATTTCGACATAATTAATATTTGAATGTAAACACAGTTAGTGTCTCTCACCCGTATCCAGCTCAGGCTCTGGTAGTCGTACAGTGTTTCATACTGGAAGGCCAGTTCTCTGCACAGGGGGATACCAAACTCCCAACACTGGAGGAGACACACACACACACACACACACACCACACACACACACACACACACGCACACACACGCACGCACGCATGCACGCACGCACACACACACGCACGCACGCACGCACGCACACACACACGCGCACACACACACACACACACACACACACACACACACACACACACACACACACACACACACACACACAAAGAAGTTAGATTGATTTAATACAATATTAAATATATTAACAAATAATGATAAAAATACATTTACTTTGATAGCATCTTTAAAGAAACACTAATAGATAGTTGCCTTTCCATAGGCAACATATAAATATATATATGCACACACGCGCGCACGCACGCGCACACACACACACACATTTTTAGTACTTTATTTGCGCCCACAATTAATAATAATATACATAAGGACACAAATGTCATAGATGCAAAGTTTTCTCCGACACAACTCTGAAACGTGGCCAATGCCAGTCAAACAGCTGATATTATGGGTACACACAACACCTTCTCCTCCAAATATGGCGACTGCCAATGATGGAGGACACTGAGCAGTATTTGGCAAGCTGTTTTGCGCTTGTTTTTGTAAGGCCGACAATCCTAAGACCACTAGTGACAAGCCTATGCACATGGCCTAGACTGCCAAAAATGAACACAAGTAAATGACAGTTGTAACCCATGGAGTTAATTGTCTGTACTAGAGGGTAATATTTCACCAGCTTAGTTAAATAAGCCTCCTCTAAACTTGAGTCAAAGGTGCAGGCTACCTCCAGGATGTGCACTTTTCTACGGTGCTCATCTATTATCAAAATGTCAGGCCTGGTGGCACTTAGATCAGTAAACACAGACATTTCAGCTTCACACAAAGAGAACATATGAGGTCTAACAAAGCAATTGACATGGGTGGAGGATGTTGGTGAAAGTATAGGTGGTAAGCTTTGTACAATCAAGTTCACAATCCTGTCATGCCTGGCTATATAAAGGCTTTTATAAAAGTAGCAGCCATTTAATATATGTGACATTGTCTCAGTGAACTGTTCTTGTCCATGATGAATACATAATGATGTGTGGGTGTGTGGGTACCAGATTGACAGGTTCAGCTGGGACGGTAGAACCTGCAATCTGGCTTTGATGGCAAACGTTTGTATGTCCTCATCAATGGATGCATTATTGAAGATGATGTGGGACACAGAATGGTCAGCAGAAGGCAAGCAGGCTAGTTTGCCTTGTAGTCTTAGTCCCGTCCAGTGTTTTTGGCGTTGTCTGTGTTTTATTGCCAGCAGGGCTGCGCGACAGTTAGTGGGTGGGAGTGTGAACTCGACTCCGTCTTCCACCAAGGTGGCAGTGACGGCGATGTCCCCACTAGTAACCACTGATTCGGATGGGGCTACATTCTTTCCATTATGTGTCCAACGCAGAACGATACCAGTCCAACTACAGAGGTCGTTAAGATCCGGCCAGTCAGACCTGACACCGAACCCGATGGCGCGAGTGTCCAGTTTGCCGTTCGGTTTCCTTCTGAATCCCAGAAAGTTCGGCTCAGATTCGGAGGCGAGAGGGACTTTGCGCTTCTTAAGGTCTAATAATAGCGATGCACGGGCCATTTTCCTGACAGAGGGATCATCGTTGTTCAGCATATTTAATAAATGTGCCAACCTGGTGGCGATGT
>CM047518.1:28322235-28332235 GCA_026122265.1 Ammodytes dubius
GGTACAGGCCTATTAACTTAAAGAGATACTCCAACGCCTGGGGGGACAAGGGCACAAGACAGATAGTTTATTAATTTATTCTTTATAAAAAAATATATATTATAAATTATTTATTTATTTTTGTTAATTTTTATTTGTTTAATATTTCTTAAATTTTATTAAAACAAAATTTAATAAAATGTTTTTCTTCTTTTATTTATTTATTTTCTTATTCATTTCATAATTTATTGCAAGGAAAAGTTCAAATATCTGTCTGAAAAGTACAATATCTAGAAGACAGAGATATTTGATTTATATATACATTTATTTAAATTTTTTATAATTATTAATTTTTGTTTTGTTTATTTTTTATTAAATACAACAAGGATATTTATTTTTATTTTTTTTTATTTTTATTTTTTTTAATAATATGTTTTTCTTTTTTCGATTCCTATTTTGATGCCAGAACATTTTCAAATAATTAACCTATAAGTATAATATACAGTACAAATATACACATATTATAATTATAGAAAAAAGACAGAAGTTATAGTGTGTAAGGATCCGAGAATGAATTATGAACTTAAACATATACTCCAGAGCCTAAGGGGACACAGAGCAGAAGACATAGATTTGATTTTTTAAATTTGAATTTTTAAAACATTTTTGTATTAATTTTTTTTATTTAGTTTTTATTAATTTGTATTATTATTTTCATAATTTAATGCCAGGGAATTTCAAATATTCAACTGAAAAGTAAAATATATATATAGCTACAGTGTATATTTTTATAGAAAAGATACGAGTGTCTTACAAGAACAGAAAAAAAAACAAAAAAAACATTTCACATAGAAGTTGTTTAGCTTCCTAACAGGGTGAATGGGTGCACAGTTTGTTCGACAGACAGACAGACAGACAGACAGACAGACAGACACACACACACACACACACACACACACACACACACACACACACACACACACACACACACACACACACACACACACACACACACACACACACACACGGTGACTAAAACCCAGTGGACACAGGCGCTAGACAAGCTTGTTAAAGATGAATTAAAAAGTCAGATGTGAAGCGCGTCTGCATGTGTCAAAGCTGACATGAATAATGAACCCGCTCCACTGTGACAGAGGGACAGAGTGACAGAGTGTGACCCATATGAATATTTAAAGTGCTGAGTGAGGTTAGCTGCTAAATGTGGCGCGCTCTGCACATCTGTTTTTGAGTAGAATGAGCAAGAGGGATAGAGAAGAGAGAAAAAATGAAAGAAGGGAGTTTTATTTTTGTTAATTTTGCGTTTGAAGAAAGAAGTCAAAATGTCGAAAAAATAGTTGAAATAAAATTTGTGAATTTTTTTTATTTTGATTGAAAAAAATAAAAATAGGATCCCCATTATTATTGTGATTGTTATGATTTTATTAAGTACGGGTCCACTGTTTACAGGGGACCCGTAATTATTACTCTCCACCATACTTATTCTTACTTCTTACTTCTTACTTCTTATTCTTCCTCACATTTTCTAGCTGCTTCTCCTCCCACACCGTTACACGCAGACATGCAAAAATTTCACGCAACGTGCGTCCCCACCCCCCGGGGTGTGCTATTATACAGTTTTTTAAATTTCCGCTAGGGGGCGCTGTAATGAAGTCCCGACTGAACAAACTTTGAGAGGCCACGCCCCGCACACCGTAACTCCGATTGACTTGAAATTTCTCACACAGGTGTATGTTAGGGTCCTCTACAAAAAAGCCTCTGGGACCATAAAAAGTCTTCAGGGAATATTTCCCGCAAATTAGCATAAAGTGAAAAACAGCGTGTTATCCACGACTTTCTGCAATTTGACTGTATCAACACCAAATTTCTCGTGAAGTGAAACCCCGGGGGACTACAATAAACATACCCGTAAAACATTAGTAGGACAACTTGAAAAACATGGCCGCCATTGACCAAAAAGTTTACGCAGGGGCGGGGCTTAATAACACGTTGGCCATAACTCCTTAACCGTAGGTCCTATCATCATCAAACTTGCTGGGTATGTGCAGAAGTCATGTGGTAGCATGTCCTTCTAAGCTTATCGCGATTTAACCATAGGGGGCGCCACAGGGGCGGGGCCTATCCACAAATTGGCCATAACTCCTTAACCATAGGTCCTATCATCATCAAACTTGCTGGGTGTGTGCAGAAGTCATGTGGTAGCATGTCCCTCGAAGCTTATCGTGATTAACCCGTAGGGGGTGCCACAGGGGCGGGGCCTATCCACAAATTGGCCATAACTCCTTAACCATAGGTCCTATCATCATGAAACTTGCTGGGTATGTGCAGAAGTCATGTGGTAGCATGTCCCTCGAAGCTTATCGCGATTAACCCATAGGGGGCGCCACAAAAGTCACCCGACTCCGATTGACTTGAAATTGATTGCACATGTACAGCTCATGGTACTCTACAATTTCGCTCAAAGGAATTTTTTTTAAATTTCCGGTAGGGGGCGCTGTTATTAATCCCCGACTGAAGCAAGTTTGAGAGGCCGCGCCCCGCACACCGTACGTCCGATTGACTTGAAATTTCTCACACTGGTGTATTTTAGGGTGCTCTACAAAAAAGCCTCTTGGACCATAAGAGTCAACCTGGAAATACTTTCGGCTAATTGGCATAAACTGAAAAAAAGGGTCTTATCCACAACTTTTTCAAGTGTTACTCTATCGACACCAAATGTCTCACGAAGCCCCGGGGGACTATGACGCACGTCTCCGAAAAATATTGGTAGGCCAGCTTCAAAAACATGGCCGCCGTTGACTAAAACGTTCACGCAGGGGCGGGGCTTAATAACACGTTGGCCGTAACTCATTGACCGTAGGTCCTTTCATCATGAAACTTGCAGGATATGTGCAGAAGACATGTGGTAGCATGATCCTGCGAGCGTGTCTAGATTAACCCATAGGGGGCGCCACAAATGCGAAAACCATCATTAAAAAATGATATGTTTGCCAGGCCACGCCCCTCTCCCCCTGACTCCGATCGACTTATCATTTGTCAGACGTGCACGGCTCGCGTCGCCCTACGGTAAAGCCTCTCGGACCGCGGGGGTCGGCCGCGATTTCTTTTCTTCCCCTGTTTGCACGGGCGGCCCGTACTTTCAAAATCTCCGCGGGATTTCTAGTTATTATTATTATTATTATTATTTTTTATTATTATTATTATTATTATTATTATTATTGTTATTATTATTATTATTATATTATTATTATTATTATTATTATTATTATTATTATTATTATTATTATTATTATTATTATTATTATTATTATTATTATTATTACTGTAGTGCCAGCTACTTTTCCTGGGGTCAACACAGGACTAAATGTCAAAAATAAACTCGACAGTTCCAGTCTGTGGTAAAGTTGGAAAGATATCGACATTTGAGGGTTTTATGAATATTTAAAAAGTGCTGAGCTGTTAGCTGCTAAATGTGGCGCGCTCTGTAAATCAGCTCCAGACACGTATCTTCTCTGAGCTCTTTGGAAACACACAGTCAGCGTTTTGTTGGTAGAATGAGCAAGAGAGGGATAGGGAAGAGAGGAACAATTAAAGAAGGGAGTTTTTTTTGACTCCCAGAAAACTTGAGGTCTGCTGCAACCCTCAGTTCTTTTAAATCGAGTCTGAAGACTTTTCTGTTTCCATTTTAACCTGTACTTTTAATTTAATTTAAATGTTTTACTTCTTTTCATTCGCTTTTAAATGTCTTCTAATGTGTTTTATGTATTTTAATCTTGCCCCTGTAAAGCACTTTGAGTGGCCTTGTGTTTGAATTGTGCTATATACATAAACTTGCCTTGCCTTGCCTTGATAATATTGCACTTCAAGAAAGAAGTTGAAACGTAGATAAAATTGTTTAAATACATAATTTTTTAAAATTTTATTTAGGATCCCCATTATGATTATTATTGAACGCTATTAAAACACAAATGAGAGGGGCGCTCGTGGAGTAAGTGGTTAGACCCCCCCCCCCTCCCCTCCCCTCCCCTCCCCTCCCATTCCTCCATAGAGTCTCAGTCCTCTTCACAGCAGACCCGGGTTAGAATCCAGCCCGGGTCGTTCTCTGCATGTCATTCCCCTCTCTGACACATTTCATCTCTGTCTCTCCAAACTGTCAATAAAGCATAGTTTTTTTTGTTCGTACTGTGTATGCTAAGTTGAACGCCTATTTCCTTGACCTGCAATTCAAATGTACCCACGGGTATAAATCAAGCAACCTTTATAGAAAAAAACAAAACAAAAAACTACAAAAAAAATAATAATAATCATGTGTCTCACCCTCATGGCCTCCTGTATGTGGTCCTGTCTCACCACCTCGGCTGAGCGGTCCATGTACCACTTCAGACAGCGGATCAGCTCTCTGACGCGCACACACACAACACACACACACACACACACACACACACACAACACAAAACACACGCACACGCACACACACACACACACACACAACACACACACACACACACACACACACACACACAACACACACAACACACACACACACACACACACACACACACACACACCACACACACACACACACACACACACACACACACACACACACACACACACACACACACACACACACACACACACACACACCACACACACACACACACACACACACACAACACACACACACTCTGTTAATACACATCAGGACATTTTAATATGTCACAGTGCATGGCGGCTCCCATTCTCAAGCTAATATACGCAAAGAGAAATATTTAGACAGTATACATTCATAATAATAAGGGATAGAAAAATAACAGATATGTACATAATTATGCAGAACTTTTTTGTCATATCCTTCCTTTTGTGGGCCTATTGTTTACATGTTTTTTTCTGTTTCTGTAAAGGTGCTCCGAGGAACTTTCAGTGTGTGTTAATTCTAGCGCCCCCCCTTTGGACAAAAGCGGTAGTGTTTTTACTACGCCAGCTGTTGTTCCTGGGTGAGCGTATATACCCATGACAAAGGCATTAAGAAAAACTATAACAAAATAACATTCTTTGCACAGATGGTCTTGTTTGCTGTTATATGTCATTTATGATCATCAGAGGAAAAATTAGACTGTTTCAGAAATATTCAAAAGTTCCTAGTAGCACCTTTCATCAAAAAATTTCTTTATTATGAACTGTAAATTAGGACAGTATGGTTTGAATCCAGCCCGTGAGGTTACATCATTGTGTTTTTTTTTAACCTTTATTTATACAGGTAAATCCCATTGAGACCGAAGACTCTTTTTCAAGGGAGACCTGTTTTCCTTTCCCACGTTACCATTCACACACACATTCATACACCGATAGCAGCAGGCTAACTATCGACATTCACACGATTATTATAGTAAATCACTCACTTGTAAGCCAGTGCTCCGGCAAAATGCTTCTGGATGTAAGTGTCCATTACCGGCCGGAAGTGGTAATATTTACTGTCCCTCAGAAGGTTTATGATGAACACCTGAAAGAGAGAGAGAGAGAGAGAGAGAGAGAGAGGAGAGAGAGAGAGAGAGAGAGGGAGAGAGAGAGAGAGAGAGAGAGAGGGGAGAGAGAGAGAGAGCGAGATAGAGAGAGAGAGAGAGCGAGAAGAGAGAGAGAGACGTGTTTATTTATATTATATTACATACATGACTTGGACTCATTAAACCTTATATACAAATACATAAAATGTTTTAAGAGTGTGTCTCACCCGCCTGCGCCTATTTCTCCCTTTAAGCTTTATTTTATAACTTCCAATCAATCGATTTTATTTGCAACAGAATCTGTCAAGAATGTTTATACATGCAAGGAATATCCCTCAATCTGCTGGTGCTTACATAAATACATAAATATCAATAAAAGATCAATAAATAGATAAATAAAAGCCATTCTTTATAGTAAAAATATAATTTAAAAAAAGGAATTTACTTTCCATCAGTGGATTATTTTGCCATTTTTATTTTATTTGATTAATACGTTTCAGCCAGACTTACCAAAGACTGGAACACCAGCGGTCCGTACTTGTCAGTGTTGTCATCTAGGATGGAGAACAATGTGTCTAGGATGTCTTGGAGGAACTGTACACACACACACACACACACACACACACACACACACACACACACACACACACACACACACACACACACACACACACACACACACACACACACACACACACACACACACACACACACACACACACACACACACACACACACACACACACACACACACGCACACACACACACACACACACACACACACAATAATACACACACAGTCAGAACAAGGCAAGTCGGATAATCTAAAGTCTAAAATACAAATATTAAATATCGAGATTCACTGTTAAAAGAAATTAGAAAAACATAGATTTGTGAAATTGAAAGTAGCCTACTTAAAGATGAAGAGCTGTGCATTTTCCAGAGTATACATATTTTTTTGCACAATTTATGGATTTCTTTTTTTTTTGTGTGTGTGCAATGATTATCTTCAACTGAAGAAATATACAACCACCTGTTTACATTGTGTAATGTCTTGGAGGAACTGTCACAAACATATGAATAAACATATAGTAAGCACAAGGCAATAATATAATATAAAATAAAAAAATATAAAATATAAATATATAAATGAAATAAAATGTACATTAAAAAATATTACAAAAAGAGAGAGATAAGGTCTGTGCAATTCTGTAGAGTGAGGTTTTTATATTATTATTATTTTAAATTACTGTCATATCAGTGAATAAAAGAAAATGATACTGTTTATACTGTGGTACATCACATAACAGATTCCTGTGCTCCTCACCTTGACGATCTCCTCCCGCTGACGTGTCTGAGTCTTCCCAGGATGTCCATCACTCTGTCTGGGTGAGCTTTCCACTTCAGCAGGGCTAACAGGTCCACTGGAACACATACAGTAAAGGTTCAGAGTCATCAGAAAAAAACTGTAGCACCGGGATGCATGAATATACAGGTTGGGACAAAATCAAGAGACCAGTCTGGATTTTACTTAAATCTTCATCTCTACATTACTTAATGGAAATGCTCTTAATGACATTAAATATATTGGAATTTGGTAGAAATGTTGTCAGTAGTTTATATTATAAAACCAAATGTTCATTCTACTCAAACATATTCCTATAAATAGTAAAACGAGAGACACTGAACATTTGGAGTGGTCTCTTCATTTTTTCCAGAGCTGTATACAAGAAGACAGGTTTCCTCTGTATTTTCTATTATGCAGACACATATTCAATTAATATTTTTATTTGACTATTGTGCATTTAGGTTGAATAAGTCGACTGTCCCCCTCACACTCAAACTCTGCGTTATCAACCAATCAAACTATATTTGTAGTATAAATTTTAAAAAAATAATAAAAAAAAATCTTTAGAAAAAAAAATTAAAATTAAAATAAAGTTTAAAAAAATTAAAATAATAAAAGAAGATAAAAAGTTTTAAAAAAAAAGTTTAAAAAAAAAACTTTAAGAAAAAGTTTAAAAAAAAAGTTTTAAAAAAACATTTAAAAAAAAAATCTTTAAAAAAATAATAATAATTAAAATAAAGTTTAAAAAAATTAAAATAATAAAAGAAGATAAAAAGTTAAAAAAAAAAAGTTAAAAAAAAAAAGTTTAAAAAAAAGTTAAAAAAAAAAGTAAAAAAAAAAAAAAAAAAGTAAAAAAGATTAAAAAAAAAACAATAAAAGAAGATAGAAAAGTAAAAAAAAAAAGTTTAAAAAAAAGTTAATAAAAAAAAGTTAATAAAAAAAAAAAATAATAAAAAATAATTATAAAAAATAAATAAAATAAAAATAAATTTAAACTGTAAAAGATATGTTTCTCTGTTTCTCTGTACCGTTCTGTGTGAGCTTGGTGGAGGAGAGCTGCGTGTGGATCCAGAACGCTTCCTTGTTGCTGCGCTGGAACACTGCGCTGGAGGGGGCGGGGCTCAGGGAGAGATCCTCCTTACAGCAGGGCAGACCCAGGTACAGGGCATGGGTACTGAAGGTCGTATTCTCATCACACTGAGGGGGACAGAGAGGGGGGAGGGTTAGAATATCTATCTATCTATCTATCTATCTATCTATCTATCTATCTATCTATCTATCTATCTATCTATCTATCTATCTATCTATCTATCTATCTATCTATCTATCTATCTATCTATCTATCTATCTATCTATCTATCTATCTATCTATCTATCTATCTATCTATCTATCTATCTATCTATCTATCTGTCAGGTACAGGGCATGGGTACTGAAGGTCGTGTTCTCATCACACTATAGAGAGGGAAATGGTGGGTTAGAGTGTCTGTGTGTGTGTCTATTTAAAATAAACCCCACCAGTTTTTTATCCAAAAGCCATAACTGCACTTAACGCTACTTGAATATGCAGTATTAAGGATTAATCATGTAATGAATGTTTTCCATGTGTGGTATGTTGTGGTTTTAAAAAACTTAAAAAACAATGTTTTAGAGGCTCTTTTATATCTGTTTTGCACTTTGAGATTTTTTGCACTGTTACTGCAACTACTTTTGTTGTAGGCATGTTCATGTACAATGAATAACACTTTGGACCGATAGTGAAGTTAAACGTGTTCTGAGGAACTTTCAGTTTGTGTTAATTCTAGCGCCCCCATTGGACAAAAGCGGTAGTGTTTTTACTACGCCAGCTGTTGTTCCTGGGTGAGCGTATACCCATGACAAAGGCATTAAGAAAAACTATATAAACAGCATTCTTTAATCTATTAACCACGTGTCACATCGTACCTTGTAAACGTGTTAGGGGTTAGGGGTTAGAGGTTAGGGGTTAGGGGTTAGAGGTTAGGGGTTAGGGGCTAGGGGTTAGGGTCAGGGATAGGGGCTAGGGGTTAGAGGTTAGGGGTTAGGGGTTAGGGGTTAGGGGTTAGGGGCTAGAGGTTAGGGGTTAGGGGTTAGGGGTTAGGGGTTAGGGGTTAGGTGTTAGGGGCTAGGGGCTAGGGGTTAGGGGCTAGGGGCTAGGGGCTAGGGGTTAGGGGTTAGGGGTTAGGGGTTAGGGGTTAGGGGTTAGGTGTTAGGGGCTAGGGGCTAGGGGTTAGGGGTTAGGGGTTAGGTGTTAGGGGCTAGGGGCTAGGGGTTAGGGGCTAGGGGCTAGGGGTTAGGGTTTAAGGATAGGGGATAGGCGTTAGGGGTCAGGGGTTAGTGTTATGTCTGACCTTGTAAACGTGTTAGGGGCTAGGGGTTAGGGGTTAGAGGTTAGGGGTTAGGGGTTAGAGGTTAGGGGTTAGGGGCTAGGGGTTAGAGGTTAGGGGTTAGGGGTTAGGGGTTAGTGTTATGTCTGACCTTGTAAACGTGTTAGGGGCTAGGGGTTAGGGGTTAGAGGTTAGGGGTTAGGGGTTAGAGGTTAGGGGTTAGGGGCTAGGGGTTAGAGGTTAGGGGTTAGGGGTTAGGGGTTAGTGTTATGTCTGACCTTGTAAACGTGTTAGGGGTTAGGGGTTAGGGGCTAGGGGTTAGGGGTTAGGGGTTAGAGGTTAGGGGTTAGGGGTTAGGGGTTAGTGTTGTGTCTGACCTTGTAAACGTGTTAGGGGCTAGGGGTTAGGGGTTAGGGGTTAGTGTTATGTCTGACCTTGTAAACGTGTTAGGGGTTAGGGGTTAGAGGCTAGGGGTTAGGAGTTAGGGGTTAGGGGTTAGAGGCTAGGGGTTAGGAGTTAGGGGTTAGGGGCTAGAGGTTAGTGTTGTGTCTGACCTTGTAAACGTAGAGTTCGTGGCTCTCGTCTGACAGAGTGGTTCCATCTTCTCTCATCAGAGGACTGAAAGAGAACCCAAACAACTTCTTCTCCCCTTTGTCTTTAGCTGGAGAGAGAAGGAATGGAGAGAATAGAGAGAGGGAGAGGGAGAGGGAGAGAGGGAGAGAGAGAGAGGGAGAGGGAGAGGGAGGGAGGGAGGGAGAGAGAGGGAGAGAGAGGGAGGGAGGGAGAGAGAGAGAGAGGGAGGGAGGG
>CM047518.1:28359735-28362235 GCA_026122265.1 Ammodytes dubius
CCTTCAAGGACAAGAACAATTCTAAATTTTAAACAATGCACCTGATGACATTCCAACTATGACACTTTCAAGATGGTGGCACTAGGCCTTGGTTCAAAATATGCAGAAATATGGACATATATGAGACCCTTTCTAAGGGAAAATAAAATAATTCAAAAGAAAATGTTCAGCTATTATGCACTAAATTAAATGTACTTATGGATATTATAATTACTTTCTACAAAATCTGCTAGGAAATAAAACCCAAAATTCTACACACTGCAGGTTTAAAGTTTGAACAATTTCAATGATAAAAGTGACTCTTTGACATCTTATTTCTCTGTCAGCTCCACAGTCGGTTCAAAGCAACAGGGAGTGGAAGCTACACAGCCAGCAGCCATCTGCACTAGTATCACTCACACTGTTTTAAAAACCTTTCACTGTGTTTTACACACATACACACACACATATTCTGACACACACATACGCCGAACGCACGCATGCACACACACACACACACACACACAGAGCAGTGTATTGAGGACATCTGGCTGCACAGTGAGTGGATTTGGCCTTTGACCTTCTGTGGATCAGTTGAACAGGTGGAGACAGAGAGGAACAGGTCTCCTCTCCAACTGGACCTGGCACCAAAATATATCCTTTTTGAAACAATCCACCATGTTGGTTTATGTACTGCAAAAATCACAAAGTTCGGAAAAGTCAAATTCTCAAGGTAACTGTCCTGACTATTTTTAAGTTTTGAGGCTAAAACTAAAATCTATATATACTAAACCTACATGCAATTGTGTATGTTGCTCTTTTAAATAAGAATTGCTGTGTTGCTTAAGCCTTCCTAACCTTACACATACCATCACAACAAAGAAATGCATACTAATTATGATATCTGACAGTATCGGTATTGGACTGTATCGAAAACCCAAATATCAGATTGGAACTAAAAATAGTGGATCTGTGCCTAATTCATATGTAATGTAACTGTAAAGTTTTGAGTTCTACAAACTAAGAATTCCAAACAGTTACAGTTGTGCCAATTTATAATATTATGTTCAGAAAGTTTTTCAGTCAGTTTGAACACTGTTTGAATCAACATTTTGAGCTAATTTTTTTTGTTTATCTGTTTGACAGAGAATGATTTGGCACAACTGTTATGGTTTGAAATTCTTATATTGTAGAACTCAACATTTTCGTTATGACATTTCATTTTATCTAGCTGACTCTTTACTTCATTCAACCATGATGTTACAAACTCACAACAACAAGATACTGTTCATAACACCATTATCCCATTATCCCTTATAGTTTTAGCCTAGAAACTCAAACATTTACTTATTTTATTTATTTGTGTATTTGACAGGGACAGTGCATATTAATAAGCATGTCTGTAAATATGCCAGATTTAGCCAGAGGTCTAGTTTCCATCTGCAGTCCTTGGCCAGATGTTACAATAGGCTCCCTACAAAGCAAGCAAACAAGAAATTGAGAGGAAGAGTTAAGCAAATAACATCTAGTGAAGACAGTTGAACATTGGAGTGTTCCTAACTTTTTCACTTGTACAGTAATGAGAGAACAGTTAATCTCAGAGGTGAAACTGAGAACGATTTTTTATTTTCAGCATCAGCTGGGCAGAAATCTCTTTAGCGTCGACTGTTTGTGAATTTAGTCTCACACCTCCACATCCTGAGGGAACCAATACACACACACACATGCACGCACACACACACACACACATGCACGCACACACACACACACACATGCAAACACACAGACAGACACACACACACAGACACACGGGCGCACACACACACGCACACACACAAGTACGCACGCACGCACACAAGTACGCACACACAGACAGACAGACGGACACACACACACACACACACACACACACACACACACACACAACACACACACACACACACACACACACACACACACACACACACACACACACACACACACACACACACACACACACACACACACACACACACATTTTTCAACCAGAACATAAAACTAGATTAGCCGTAGGTCAGGGACCAAAGGTGTGAGATTGTCACAGCTTTGCATGAATATTTCATAGGATTTTATTCGGTCTGACAGCTGTGTGTGTGTGTGTGTGTGTGTGTGTGTATGTGTGTGTGTGTGTGTGTGTGTGTGCTTGTGTGTGTGCTTGTGTGTGTGTGTGTGTGTGTGTGTGTGTGTGTGTGTGTGTGTGCGTCCGTGTGTGTGTGTGTGTTCTGATTTCAAACGGGACATTTAAAACACCTATTTCCCATTAGCAACATTCCTGCAGTTTCACACCTGACAAATGAGAGAAAACGGAGTGTGTGTGTGTGTGTGTGTGAGAGTGTGTGTGTGTGTGTGTGTGAGAGTGTGTGTGTGTGTGTGTGTGGAGAGTGTGTGTGTGTGTGTGTGTGTGTGTGTGTGTGTGAGAGTGTGTGTGTGTGTGTGTGTGTGTGTGTGTGTGTGTGTGTGTGTGTGTGTGTGTGTGTGTGTG
>CM047518.1:28387235-28394735 GCA_026122265.1 Ammodytes dubius
ATTTGGCTTCCTGGTTGAGAATCCTCTGTACCATCCTGAAAAAAAACAAAAACAAAAACAAGAGTGAGTCAGACCGCGAGCAAACACACACACACACACACACACACACACACACACACACACACACACACACACACACACACACACACACACACACACACACACACACACACACACACACACACACACACACACACACACACACACACACACACACACACACACACACACAGATATAAACAGATTATGACTCAGAAGTTTCACTGAATAGTCAAGGACACTTTGGTTTCAACATTCAGAAACTTTTCCATCTTTATTTGTTTTGTCTTATAAAACCTGCTCTCCAAAGGGCATTTATTTATTTTTACCTTTTTATCTGTATTTATATTATCCTTTAAGCCTATTTCTTGATTGTTGGCTTTTTTTCTGTGGAAACAGAACATTCCTTTTACTTGCTAATGAAAGATTTGAGTGCCATCTTCCAATTCGTTAAGGGTCGAGGCCAAAGCCGTCTCAAACTCACACAACATACCCGCAGCCATCTCTGATGTTTTCAAATTTAAATTGGCCAGCGGCAGGTCTGGATTTCACGGCTACCTCCAAGGTGGAAATCTTTGAAAGCTCTTTTTTTTGCATATTTCTATGTTGCCTGTTTGTTTTGGTCTGGTATACTGTTAGGCTTAATAATTTCCAAAGGCCACCTGTCTTTACTAAAACTTAAAGGTGCAGTGTGTAATATGACATCATCAAGAAAGTTCTACAAAGTTCTAGAATGCAACGCTCCCTGGGTAACCCCAACCCTTTCGAATAATAACAGAAGCTACAGTGGCCTTCAAGGACAAGAACAATTCAAAATTTTAAACAATGCACCTGATGACATTCCAACTATGCCACTTTCAAGATGGCGGCACTAGGACTTGGTCCAAAATATGCAGAAATATGGACATATATGAGACCCTTTCTAAGGGAAAAATAAATAATTCAAAACATTTTTTTCAGCTATTATGCACCAAATTAAATGTACTTATGGATAATTACTTTCTACAAAATCTGCTAGGAAATAAAACCCAAAATCCTACACTATGCCGAGCGGAGTAGAATCAATATATTGAAACTAAAACAGCTTAGCACGAGGTTAGCTTGATTTGATTTGATTTGATTCAATTTATTTCAGACATATCAAAAAAGAAAAATTAAAAGCATGAAAATACAATAAAAAAATATGTTCAAATGATTTCACGAAGAAATAAAAATAAACAAAAAATAAACAAATAACATATTGAATTGATATGCCTGAAAAGGAGTAGGAAGAAGTATAAACTTATTTGATCCTACCCCTTTTCTACAGCTACAAATATACAACTTGATTAATACTATAAGTACTTCACTGTGAGGCTAACACTATAAGCTAACGGTTCATTCCACATGGACAGACATCCTTCATATGTCTCCGTGGAGCGGAACATCGGTCCAATCAAGTCGAAGTAAAAACCGTGACAAATGAAAATGACGCGTCTCCCGGGAGTAAACACACAACACACACACACACACACACACACACACACACACACACACACACACACACACACACACACACACACATGCAATACACACACACACACACACACACACACATGCAATACACACACACACACACACACACACACACACATGCAATACACACACACACACACACACACACACATGCAATACACACACACACACACACACACATGCAATACACACACACACACACACACACACACAGACACACACACGCGCACGCACACACACACACACACACACAGAACACACACACACACACACACACGCAATACACACACACACAAACACACACACCACACACACACACACACACACACACACACACACACACACAGACACACACACGCGCACGCACGCACACACACACACACACACACACACACACACACACACACACAGAACACACACACACACACACACGCAATACACACACACACACAACAAACACACACACCACACACACACACACACACACACACACACACACACACACCGAGCACTCAGACTGAGGACACATCATTTGTCTCAATCCAAGTGGAAAAAATAACAAATCATTTTGTCTTTTTGAAAGGCTTGGGTGACCGCTGTGTGTGTGTGTGTGTGCGTATAGCGTGTGTGTGTGTGTGTGTGTGTGTGTGTGTGTATTGCGTGCGTGTGTGCGTATAGCGTGTGTGTGTGTGTGTGTGTGTGTGTGTGTGTGTGTGTGAATCATAAGAGACATTTATTTATATCAAAATGATGCATGTGATTACTTTGACCTTCTAAGACGACCACGGCAGAGGCGGAAAGAAAGATAATTAATTTTTCTTTGATCAGAGCTCTGAAAATGATTCTGTCATTTTATCTGAACCGACACAATGTCCATAAATAACAGTCCCTGTGTTCCAATCCCCATACTTCCCTACTATCTAGTATGCCAGAAAAAGATTTAGGATGTCCCCAATACATGCATGGCAATTGTAGTATGCTGAAATTACATAAATGCCCCACTAACTCCAATAGCATTTTGCAGTATTCGTCTTTATTCTTGACATTTCTCGACATAATGAAAAACAAAACTTCCTTATTGGATATTTTTTTTTCTCTCCTGTCTGTGGCCCTAAAATTATTCTGTACTTTAGTATGTAGTGTAGGAAAGAGAAAGAGTATGTGATTTGGAACGCAGGGATGTTTTAAATTGGTTCAATAAAGAAAGTATGGAAGAGGATCAGGGTAATGTGAGAAATGTATATTTTTATTCCAAATGCATTTCGAGAATAAAGTCACAATGTGGAGAATAAACTTGACTGTTGCAGACAAAATATTAAAAGATTTGAACTTCCGGGATCAGTAACTCATCAGTAAAACGTTATTAAAACGCAAAGAGTTTTTTCTTAGCAGTAGAAAGCCACAATTTAAAGCTATAGTGCGTAACTTCTGTCCCCCCCATGAGGAATTCTGAGTAATTACAACAACACTGTCGGTGCATCTACATGAGGTAAAGCCTTCAGTGATCGCACATGGATTTTATACCTTCTGCTGTACGTCCAGGTTTTTTTTCTTAGCAGTAGAATCAACAACTGAAACATTTCTTGGGGATTTTTCTGAGCTCCTGCACCAGTGTCAGGGGGGGGGGGGAGGGGGGGGGGTGACACCAGTTTGTAAACGCTGCCATACTGAGAAATACAGAGAGAGTTTTGTAGGGAGCTGATAATAGGCTTAATCAACTTTGTGTCAACTCGTTTTTAGCGATGGCTTGAATGTAACCGACATTTATTCATATGAAAAAAGTTACGCACTTTAGCTTTAAACATTTAGAACACTACCCCAGTGAAACCAAAACACAGCATCATCAGTAAAGCATTATATAAATGCAAAGGATTTATTCCTAGCAGTAGAATAAACAACTGAAACATTTCTTGGGCACTTCTTGGGATTTTTCTGAGCTCCTGCACCAGTGTCATGAGGTGGGGGGGGGGGGGGGGGGGGGAGGACACCAGTTTGTAAACGCTGCCATACTGAGAAATACAGAGACAGTTTTGTAGGGAGCTGATAATAGGCTTAATCAACTTTGTGTCAACTCGTTTTTAGCGATGGCTTGAATGTAACCGACATTTATTCATATGAAAAAAGTTACGCACTTTAGCTTTAAACATTTAGAACACTACCCCAGTGAAACCAAAACACAGCATCAGCCAGAATAGATTATATCCATTCACTATTATCTCGTCCGTTCTGCATAATCTGATATGAATATGGAGACAGAGGCTTAATTGGCCGATTAATTAATAACCAATCAAGATTCATTTATCACCTCGTTAAGACGCCTCTGTTTACTCCCTCGACTCATCTAAATGGAAATCAGACCAGCAGTGTCTCTGTGTGTGTGTGTTTGTGTGTCTGTGTGTGTGTGTGTGTGTGTGTGTGTGTGTGTGTGTGTGTGTGTGTGTGTGTGTGTGTGTGTGTGTGTGTGTGTGTGTGTGTGTGTGTGTGTGTGTGTGTTGTGTGTGTTTGTGTGTTTGTGTGTGTGTGTCAAAACTTAAAAAATCTATTGCATCTGACAGTTGCATTGAAGGAGTGAGTTTTCCTAATTGTTTCATTTTTACACTGTATGTGTGAGATGTATAATTCGAATTGTATATTTATGAACAGAGACGACAGAGCAGGTGTGTGTGTGTGTGTGTGTGTGCGTGTGTGTGTGTGTGTGTGTGTGTGGTGTGCGTTGTGCGTGTGTGTTGTGTGTGGTGCGGTGCGTGCGTGTGCGTGCTGTGTGCGTGTGTGTGTGTGTGTGTGTGTGTGTGTGCGTGCGTGCGTTGGCGTGCGTGCGTGCGTGGTGGTGTGTGTGCGTGTGTGTGTGTACGCAGGTGCAGGTATGAGCCCAATTGTCCCTTTGTCATACAGACTTTCCCTGAGAGAAATATATAATCATCTCCCATCCCGTTCACACATGGCTCACTAAACGGTTATTACAATAATCATTTTGCATTGCTGTAAAAAATATTCAAATTAATAATGGCTGTGAAGGAGTCTTATTGCATTTTAGAAGCCACTTATGTCGCATGAAAGTGATTCTGGAGAACATTCTTGTTTTTATCAAAATCAGTGAATATCTCCTCATGATCCACTACCAGTCTGTACTGTGTGTGCTCTGAAAAAAAAATCCAGTGTTAATACACAGCCTAGGCTCTGTAAACTGGCATGTTGCTAGTTACGGTGGGCCCTACCCTTTTTTAACATAAATTATGTGCGCACACAGTACAGACAGGTAGTGGATCATGAGGAGATATTCAATGATTTTGAGAAAAGTGATTTTGACAACAAGCGTTCTCCAGAATCACTGACTGCACCTTTAACGTTACTCATTATAAATGCAGTGTTATACAGTTGATGCAAGATTTATTTCTGTCAATCAAGTCAGCCAAAGATGAGTCCTAAATAAATAAATAAATAAATGAATGAATGAATTAATTAATTAATTAATAAATGAATGAATGAATGAATGAATGCATGAATGAATGAATGAATGAATGAATGAATGAATGAATGTCCCGTAGAGCTCAAGCTAAGATAGATTATGAATAAAATAGTTTCTTGTTGATGCAGTAAAAGAGCCCAAGAGAGTTTTTCATTGTAATTACAGTTTTGACATTGATTCAATAAACGGTGTGAAACTACAGCTGAGCCACAGAGTCACGGCTACTGTGTTGTAATACACAGCCTAGGCTCTGTAAACTGGTATGTAGCTAGCTTTGGTTGCCCCTTTGTTAACATACCAGCAGTTTACAGAGCCTAGGCTGTGTATTACAACTGGATTACATAGTGCGGTTGCTAAATATGTAATAATTTTTTTTTACCCACACCCACCCTGCGTTCCGAATGGCATACTTTCTACTATTTAGTTTGGTAGAAAAAAAGATTTAGGATGTCCGGATTCTTGTGGCCAGATTTAGGATGGTTAGAAGTACCCGGATGTCCTACTTCATGCGGCCAAGATTGTTAGTGTTGAATCCTATTTGGGCGATTCTGACCCACAATCCAGTGCGCACGTGAAGTGACGTCACATCGACGAAGCCTCCGTATGAAAACAAACAGGGGATGCGACGGATATAAAAGCAAGAGGCAAGATCCAGGCGCGATGTTATGATGAAATAAAAGAGTAAAAGTATGTCCCAATAGTATGCCTACTGCATCCTAACTAGATTATTTTTATCGTCGGATGTAGTATGTAGAATAGAAAAAAGAAAGAGTATGAGATTCGGAACGCAGGGCAAGTTTTTCTCCAGGATAATGAGGCTGCTCCTATGCTATCATCCTCATGTTGCTCTGCTCTTAATGGAAAGTCTCATGCCTTCTCCAGGGTCAGGAGGAGAGCTATCTATATGTAAAGGCTGGAACCAGGGGATTGCTTTCATTCCTGCAGCCTGGCAGACGTCTCCATACCACTGGCATTATAGGCAGTGAGTGGACGGGGATGATGCTGCATTGTGGATGGAGAATTGCTAGTATTGGATTGGATAGCAAAATTTGGGATTTTTTTTCTATACATTTAGAAAAACATGATTTATTTCCTGGCTAAAAGCTGTGCAGTATTCATGTAGCAGTTAAAACAAGAAAGACTCATCCAGATTTTTTCAAATAAAAATCAAACACATCAAAAACACAGAACAAAAAATAAAATAATCAAAAATTATGTTGAAATTATTTCACGAAAAAGAAAAAGAAAAAGAAAGTTTCATATATTCAATTGATAGGCCTGAAAAGGAGAAGGACGAAGTATAAAATTTATTTAATCCTGCCCATTTTCCACAGCTCATAATTAATATTTATTATATTAACTGCCTGTAACTTCCTTCTTTGATCATCTCTGTGCTTCTAGACAACCGCTGTTTGCTTAAAAAATTTTATCTGTTATGTTCATATAATGGACATAAGCCGTAAAAATCTTGATATTTCCATGCATGCGTGTGTGTGTGCGTGCGTGCGTGCGTGCGTGTGTATGTATGTGTGTGTGTGTATGTATTGTGTGTGTGTGTGTGTGTGTGTGTGATCGTGTGTGTTGGACTAAAGTTATCCGTGGCATGCCCTAACAATGCCTGGAAAGCTAAGGGGCTAATATAATAGCCTGTCCCTAGCTGTAAGGGTTAGCTAACGTAGCAGAGGGGAAAACGCTAGGAGCTGATAGGTTCATTCAGGGTTCAGTGTGAGGCTGGTCAGAGCAGAGAGCGGAGACAATAGCAACGGGAAAGAAAAGCATCAAAGAATTGAGTTCAGAAATTCATAATGTCTAGAGGGATGTGAGTATGAGAGGAGGTTGCTAAGGGACGTACACGCCGGGGAAAATAAACAAAAACATTTGCCTTTTTCTTAATTCCTCAAATGAGTATTTCACTTTCTACCTAATGGAGTATGGAACAAGAGAGTATGCAGAAGTGAACAGAGACTATACATATTTTCCCAGATCAATTCATCTTAGATCACTAAACAATGTTAAAATATGTATTTCCTGCCGTTATTCCCAAAAGCTTTCCATAAGGATTTTTTTTGTTCGATATTACTTTGTTCATAAACAAATTGTGGATGGAAACATGACTATTGTTAAGATTTGAGCAGAAAATAAAGTAGTGAAAGAAAAGCATCAAATAATTGAGTTTAGAAATTCAAAATGTCTGGAGGGATGTGAGGTTGCTAAGGGACGTACAAGCCGGGGAAAATAAACAAAGTAAACAAGTCGATTTCTTTACTCCTCAAGTGAAAAGTTTAACTTCTACGTGTATGTGGTTAAGATTATATTTTAGCATTTTTTTGCCTGTATCAGACAGTGTGTAGAGACAGAGATGAAATGTGTCAGAGAGGGGAATGACATGCAGAGAACGACCCGGGCTGGATTCTAACCCGGGTCTGCTGTGAAGAGGACAGACAGACAGACAGACAGACAGACAGACAGACAGACAGAGA
>CM047518.1:28409735-28412235 GCA_026122265.1 Ammodytes dubius
CAAATATATAAATGGATTTTTACTTTATGTCGGCTATTCTTGAGACTTGACAGTGGAGCAAAAAAAAAGCCAAAAAAAAATTAAAAATTGAAGTACTCCTTTCAAGCATTTAGAAGTTAAAGGAACAGTGTTAATATTTAAAGCTGCAGCAAGGTGCTTCAAGAACCTAATGAGATGTCTAACTCCTCATGAGGGAAAGAGTATGAAGTATTTATTATGGATGGTGTTTGGTGATTAGGAGAGTGTGGCTATGCCCAGACAGACAGGCAGGCAGGCAGACAGACAGACAGACAGACATACAGACAGACAGACAGACAGACAGACAGACAGACAGACAGACAGACAGACAGACAGACAGACAGACAGACAGACAGGCAGGCAGACAGACAGACAGACAGGCAGGCAGGCAGGCAGGCAGACAGACAGACAGGCAAGCAGACAGACAGACGGACAGTGTCATGAAAACATTATATAATAAAGGTGGAGTCAGTGATTCTGGAGAACGCTTGTTGTCAAAGTCATTTTTTGTCAAAATCAGTGAATATCTCCTCATGATCCACTACCTGTCTGTACTGTATGAGCACTGAAAAAAAAATCCAGTGTAAATACACAGCCTAGGCTCTGTACAGCAAGCATTTGTCAACAAGCTTTCTCTAGAATCACTGACTAGGGGCCGGTTTCCCGATAACGTCATCTCTTAGCGCTACGAAGACTCCTACGTTATGACTTACCAAAGTTGTTTACCTCTGTAGTCGTGGTTCCCGAACCGTGTCTTAGGAGAAGCACTCCTTACGTCGTTCGTACACTGCTGAAATCGGTTGCTCCGAGTTCGATTATCCATTTCCTGCTCATTTCATGCGCAGCTGCATCTGTATGCTGTCTAATCAAATCTACCCGTGCATTTCTAGTGTAATATAAAGTCATGAATTAGTTTGTTGAATCATCATCTGTGTTTTGGAACTCTTGTTTTATAATCTAAGTATCTTTAAGAACACTAATCACGTTACTTGGTGGGTCAGTAATGAAACTGAAAGTAGATATAATATCGCCAATAGCCTATATAAATAAAAACAGACGGCCCAAACAGCGTCCAAATGAGCTAAAATCCTAAATACAATAAACAGTAACATGGCACACTTATTTTAAGGTAAGCTCTAATTGATTATTCATTCATTTTTTCGCACGTTTACATGTTTTGAGGCGGAGGATCCGACGCACTCTGCCCGGGCTCAGCTGACAGCTGAGAGCTGAGAGCCGGTGTGGAACACAGTGCGGAGGTTCTAGTGTTAACCATGTCGAACATACTACCATAGCCTATACCAATTTAAAAAAAGATATAGAAACAGCGGAGGAGATGAAGATTGTTACAGCAATTATTTCCATCATGAATGACTTGTGGCAGTTCCATGCGCAACAGGGATGTCACTCATGTCCGTTTTACGCATGGTGCTTTACAGAAGGAAATGTGGGGGTTTGTATCTCTGGCGATGCCACAGCGATCGCAGGGACTTTCACTTGTGTCATTAAACTTATAAATCTGACTGTATTTCATATCACAGGGATACAGCGATGACTGTAGCCTATTTAATAACAAACTGATAAAAACGATCCGACTGTAGGCTATAGTGTATCACGTATTGGTATTTTCATATTGACGGACATCGCATCCATTCAGTTAATGCTGATTGTCAAGTCAGTTAGATGACTAAAAAGTAGGCTACTTGTTCATATATTTTGAACACTTTGTGAATCAGAGTTAATGGTATTCTGCTAAAATATATAATAGCCTAAGCCTACTTTAAATATACGTGATATACACTATACAGTTGGATCGTTTTTAACAGTTTGTTATTAAATACAGTCATCGCTGTGTCCGTTTGATATGAAATACAGTCAGATTTATTAGTTAAATTACACAAGTGAGAGCTGAAACATCCATACGGTAGAGCTAAGAAGGCTCTGAGGGCGCTCCAGACCAACCTTACCAACGTATGACGTACGAAAGAGATTCGTAGCAAAGAAGGTTTCGGGAAACAGGCGAAACGTTAAGTAGGAACTCTACGTAGGGGTTACGAATGACGTAGCGTTAAGAAGGCTCTAAGAAGGCTTTGGGAAACCGGCCCCAGACCTTTAAATCACACACACACACACACACACACACACACACACACACACCGAGGTCGTTGGGTTGACAGTGCATATCTGTGTATTCTCTCCAGGGAATCATATTGCGTGCTAACCTTCTGTTGACACTGTTTCTCTCTGCCTGAGCTCAGTCGTGCTCAGGACAGAGTCAAGCTCAATTTGTGAATTCCCGTCTGTAAAATAAAACCTGTGAATTTTCTGATTGAACATTGTTATTCCCCTACCAATTTTAAAGGTTATTTTTGGGGCATTTTCAAGCTTTATTAGACAGTACAGAGTTGAAATGGGGAGACAGAGAGAGAGAGAGAGAGAGAGAGAGAGAGAGAGAGAGGGGATGACCTGCAGTAAAGGTCCA
>CM047518.1:28424735-28432235 GCA_026122265.1 Ammodytes dubius
AGGACTCAAAGGGTTAAAAAAATAAATAAAAATAAATAAATAAATTATAGATATGCCTAATGTGTCATATGCACCTACCATGAGACACTTTCCCCTTCACACAAAGATTTGAGGTGAAAATTTTATTCCACAAGCTAGATTTGAACCTGTGACCTTTTGATTATGAGACCTGGACTCCTAAAAAATGTATGTGTGAAATAGGCCTTCAAAGAGCATAGTGTTTACCCCATTTCAACTTTGTCTCTCCAAACTGTCTAATAAAGCGGAAAAAAGAAGAAAAAAAATCTAGAAAAAAAGTGAAATTGCCCTTTAATGGGCAGAGTGAGTCACCAAGGTGAGTGTATGTCTTATTGAGGGTCTGTGATCAGGCAGAAATCTCACCTTTTAGAGGCCTCAGAGAGGTCATTTCATCCGAAACTTCACCTCAAACCACTGTCTCTAACTGACGGACCGTGAGTCTAACTGACAAAATTATTTTATTGTTAGAACCAGAAGAATCTGATGAAGACACAGTGTGAAGATTGTGTCTGTAATGTGAAGGATATGAGAAGCAGAGCATTTTAAAAGTGTGGTACAGTCTGCCTTTCTCCAGAAATGTCATGTCTCAGTTATCAAGGCGGCAGTTGGTTGGACACCATTTAGCTTGGAAGCCCAGACCTCCCATTGTGTAAGTCCGATTGCTTCAGTAGTCACATCTATGCGACCGGCAGAATATGTCCTACATTTTGATGTAAAAATTATCCGCGTAGGGTTAAATTTGTGGAGTGAGAGGCAGTTATGTGGAAGGTTTTGGTGTATTTTTACACCAGTTCTACACTGTAACAGTTGGTTTCCCCACTCTGCCTCTGAACATTCCGTCCCATCCGGATCCCATTATAAATTTAGAAAGAGGTTGAAAAAAGCTTAAAACTAAAACTGTGTTTGTTCAAAGACAGTTGAAGATTTAAAAAAGTTGAATGAGTTTTTAATAGCTGTAATTAATGTGAATTGTTTAACGTTTGAATGGAGTCTCTAGCTGAAAAAATGCGGGAGGAGATAGGTTTCAAAGCAGAGGAAGTTTTAGCGGTTTGGAATGCTGCTCCCATCCGCTTCAATGTTAAATAATTTTTGTTTAATTGCTATTAATTATGAAGTTATTAATTTTTTTTAAATTTTTGAATGAAAGCACACATGTGGAAAATGGGCTGAATATGAGGATAGTTGAAGGAATTTTGTGGAATGAAGCATGTTGAAGATATGGACGTGCATGAAAAGCGGGCGGAATAATAATAATAAGAACTAGAAATGCAATTCCTGAAGAAATTGCGGTGTGAATGCTGCGCTGCTGAACTGAAGCTGATGCTGAATAAACTTCACTGCTGAATGTTGATGAAGAACGAAGGATGAATATATCTAGGAGTTGAAAAGTTGAATATATAGAGGTTTGAATAATATTTATTTCTGAAATTATGAATACGTTGAAAGATATGGATAAAAAACTTAAAACTGTGAAATAGTAATTGAATAGACTTGGAGCTAAAGTACATTGATGGCTTGATGGAGGGCTCGTCTGAGGACGACCTAGAGAGAGAATGTATATGAATCAGCTAAAGGACTATGAAGATGTGGAAAAGTAAGAAATAGTCTAAAGTATGAACGGTAGTGAATTGTTGAACTCTAATTGAAACAATGTGGAATATTTAAACATCTCTAGATAAAATTATTATTGAAAGACATGAAATTTTTTTTCATGTGTGAAATAGGCCTTCAAAGAGCAGAGTGTTTGCCCCATTTCAACTGTGCCTCTACGAACTGTCTAATAAAGCGGAAAAAAGAAGAAAAAAAAATCTAGAACAAAAGTGAAATTGCCCTTTAATGGGCAGAGTGAGTCACCAAGGTGAGTGTATGTCTTATTGAGGGTCTGTGATCAGGCAGAAATCCCACCTTTTAGAGGCCTCAGAGAGGTAATTTCATCCGAAACTTCACCTCAAACCACTGTCTCTAACTGACGGACCGTGAGTCTAACTGACAAAATTATTTTATTGTTAGAACCAGAATAATCTGATGAAGACACAGTGTGAAGATTGTGCCTGTAATGTGAAGGATATGAGAACCAGAGCCTTTTAAAAGTGTGGTACAGTCTGCCTTTCTCCAGAAATGTCATGTCTCAGTTATCATGGCAGCAGTTGGTTGGACACCATTTAGCTTGGAAGCCCAGACCTCCCATTGTGTAAGTCCGATTGCTTCAGTAGTCACATCCATGCGACCGGCAGAATATGTCCTACATTTTGATGTAAGAATTATCCACATAGGGTTTAATTTGTGGGAGTGAGAGGCAGTTAAGTGGAAGGTTTTGGTGTATTTTTACACCAGTTCTACACTGTAACAGTTGGTTTCCCCAGTCTGCCTCTGAACATTCCGTCCCATCCGGATCCCATTATAAATTTAGAAAGAGGTTGAAAAAAGCTTAAAACTGAAACTGTGTTTGTTCAAAGACAGTTGAAGATTTTAAAAAGTTGAATGAGTTTTTAATAGCTGTAATTAATGTGAATTGTTTAACGTTTGAATGGAGTCTCTAGCTGAAAAAATGCGGGAGGAGATAGGTTTCAAAGCAGAGGAAGTTTTAGCGGTTTGGAATGCTGCTCCTATCCGCTTCAATGTTAAAATAATTTGTTAAAAAGCTGAATATTTATATATAATATGAATTTTTTTGAAATTTTTGAATGAAAGCAATAATGTGAAAAATGGGCTGAATATGAGGATAGTTGAAGGAATTTTGTGGAATGAAGCATGTTGAAGATATGGCCGTGCGTGAAAAGCGGGCGGAATAATAATAAGTATAATAAATACGTAGAATATCAATGCTGTGAATGCTTTCAGCATTCACACCAATAATAAATACGGTGAATATCAATGCTGTGAATGCTTTCAGCATTCACACCAATTAAATGAGAGGACCTCCTGTATGAAATTAAATATTGAAATGGGAAATCATATCAGATCACAGTCCTGGCTTTATCCTCTGGAGCTAACTGTCTCTGTAATAGAGTTAGCCAAATGTTCAATGTTCTGCTGAATAAATATTTATGAGCTTTTAGATATTTTTGCTCAAAACTACATTTGTATTTTGGCAACCGAAACAAAATGGAGACTCATTCCCTTTGACTTGAATCCAACACTTTGGTCTTAATGTTTTTACAGTAACTAACCGAAGCCATCTAGTCTTGGCAGTGTGTGTGTGTGTGTGTGTGTGTGTGTGTGTGTGTGTGTGTGTGTGTGTGTGTGTGTGTGTGTGTGTGTGTGAATCAATTAACACATTAACAAGCGTTTAGCCGCAGGTCAAAGTGGAGCACAAATGCCGCCACGGGAAAACGCCCGGGACTATTGGCAGAGTCAAGAGCTGCTGGCACTATGTGTGTGTGTCTGTGTGTCTGTGTGTGTGTGTGTGTGTGTATGTGTGTGTGTGTGTCTGTGTGTCTTTCTGTGTCTGTCTGTCTGTCTGTCTGTCTGTCTGTCTGTCTGTCTGTCTGTCTGTCTGTGCGTGTGTGTGCGTGTGCTTATGTGTCTGTGTGTGTGTGTGAGGCTTCCCCAAGTGCAAAGGCCAGAATTGACATGATGGCGCGATTAAGTGTCTTTGCTAAAAGCCCAGACAAATCGCTATCACTCACTACATTTGTTATAAAAATTATTCAATGTAAATGTTAATTTTTTACGAATATTACTTAATTAGAATATACAAACGTGTGGCATGAAACATACTCTTTGATCATTTTGAGTGGCCTCTTGATTTTTTTTTTAACAGCATATTTCTAAACATCTCAAAACATCAAATAGCCATAAAAGTACCGGTAATTTTGCATGTTCTGTGTGTGTGTGTGTGTGCGTGTCTGTCAGTCTGTATGTCTGTCTGTGTGCATGCGCATGTGGCACGTGTGTGTGTGTCTGTGTGTTTATGTGTGTGGGTGTGTGTTACGTTTAAAATACTAATACTGCATAGGTAAGCCCTTGTAGATGAGAGAAGTGGATGTAAGAATTTGAAGTATTCTAGGTAAAGAATGTTAGAGAGAAACAAAGACGTCTGTGTCAATTTGAAATTCCTGATTCAGCAGGTTGAGACCTCCCAGTGATGAGACCACACCACACACACACACACACACACACACACACACACACACACACACACACACACAGCACACACACACACACACACACACACACACACACACACACAGCAACACACAGCACACACACCCACACACACACACACGCAACACACAGCACACACGCACACACACACAGGCACACACACGCACACACGCACACACGCACACACACGCACGCACACACAGACAGACAGACACACACACACACACACACACACTGTGCTCCACCTGTCTGTCTCCTTCTACTGTACTCAGCTGTTTGAGCGTGTGTGTGTGTGTGTCTCAGCAGTGGCCAGTGGGAGGTCTAAACCTTCTAAATATATCTCTCTATCTATCCATCCATCATTTCCTTGCAGTATTCTCCTCCTATGTGTTTTCAGTCTAAGGTGTCGGACTGCGATTGTGTGCGATTGTGTGTGTGTGTGTCTGTGTGCGAGTGAGTGTGTGTGTGTGTGTGTGTGTGTGGTGTGTGCTTGCGTGTGTGTCTGTGTGCGAGTCAGTGAGTGAGTGAGTGAGTGAGTGAGTGTGTTTGCGTGTCTGTGTGTATGTGTTTTTGTGTGTGTGTGTGTGTGTGTGTGTGTGTGTGTGTGTGTGTGTGTGTGTGTGTGTGTGTGTGTGTGTGTGTGTGTGTGTGTGTGTGTGTGTGTGTGTGTTCATCCCTAGAGAAACAGCTGGACTCAGCTCTTTGATGTCACCTTATATTTGTCCTTCTGCTTCGTGACTGTTCCTAATGGAAGTGGACCGGTGTCGGGTTACTGACATCTCATTGACCGAGAGCATTTTAGCTTAGCACACACGCACGCACACGCACACACACACACGCACACACACACACACACACACACTTAGCTTAGCGGTTACAGTTATCAGTGTTTCATCATTATTCACCAAGATACATAGAAACATAGGCCCAAGCTTCAGAACCAGCACTCTTAATTAGGGCTGCAACTAACGATTATTTTGATAATCGATTAATCTGTCGATTATTTTCTCGATCAATTTATTATTAATCGATTAGTGTTTTGGCCCGTAAAATGTCAGAAAATGGTGAAAAATGTTGATACATTTTCCAAAGCCCATTTTGACGTCCTCAAATGTATTGTTATGTCCAAAACACACAGATATTTCAGTTTACTGTCATAATAGGATTAAAGGAACCAGAAAATATTCACATTTGAGAAGCTGAAATCAGAGAATTTGGACATTTTTTATTAAAAAATTACTCGAAATGATTAATCGATTATCAAAATAGTTGGCGATTATTTTAATAGTCGATAAATAATCGATTAATCGTTGCAGCTCTACTCTTAATATCTCAATGTCTGCCTGCCTGTGTCTGTCTCGAATGTAACTAAATAAGATATATATGTATTAAAAAATTACACACTGTAGCTTTAAGGAAAGGAGAGTGTGAAGCCTGCAAGAGGACGGGGTCAGAATTAACATCAATTTACATTAATTATAAACCGACAATTTACATTTTTTATGGCCATGTTCTGCATATTACAAGTCATGCGTAACATCACTCTCACTCACTCAATTTTCATTTTCGCACCTCAGCTGACCCCATGCTCCTCCCCTCGACACACACACACGCGCACGCGCACGCGCACGCGCACGCGCACAACACACACACACACACACACACACACACACACACACACACACACACACACACACACACACACACACACACACACACACACACACACACACACACACACACACACACACACACACACACACACACACACACACACACACACACACACACACACACACACACACACACACACACTCTCTCCCATCTAATTCCAATTGATGGACTGATGGACATTTCCATTGACCTGATTAGGCCTGGATAAAAGCTGTCGAGAGAGAGAGTGAGTGAGAGTGTGTGTGTGTGTGTGTGTGTGTGTGTGTGTGTGTGTGTGTGTGTGTGTGTGTGTGTTAGAGTGCATTTGCATGTAAGTGCCTGACTGAGAGTGTATGACTATCTGTCCGTCAGTGTTTTATTCAGTGTGTGTGTGTGTGTGTGTGTGTGTGTGTGTTTGCCATATGTGTTGTGTGTGTGTGTGTGTGTGTGTGTGTGTGTGTGTGTGTGTGTGTGTTGTATGAGTCTTTTCACAGTCAGACGTTAGCACAACGGATTAACACACGCGTCATTTCTTTACCGCTGTACCGTTGATCCACTTCTTAACATTTCACTCTCGCATAATGTAACCTCATATTTCTATTCAACTGCACACTGTAGCACACGCTGCTACACAGTGCACTGGCTGTTATGGGATTATTTAAAATCACAGTAAACTGCTAGAATATAAAGACGCTTTGGAAAGTGCAATGTCTATTATTATTTTTTAAATTCTAAATCTTATTCAGTTTGGTTTTGAACGCAGCAGCAATACTTTCGTTGGTCCAACTTAATAAAGGCCTTATTTGGTTTAAAAATGTCTTCAATTAATCTTTCTATAGTTCTAAAAAGGACAATTATTTTTGCTATTTAAAAACTGAAATAATTGGAAGTATCCATTTTAATTTTTAATTTTTTTTTTGCTTTATTGGACATATTTGAAGAGACAGAGGTGAAATGTGTCAGAGAGGGGAATGACATGCAGAGAACGACCCGGGCTGGATTCTAACCCGGGTCTGCTGCAGGCTAACAATGGCAGGGTATCAACGGGTCGCTTCAAAGTTTTATGAAGTCTAAAACCCAATATTATAATAACAAAACAATAATATAATTAAGAAATAGGTCTTAGATAATTTCATAATGCTATCAAAAAAGTGAAAAATTTGGGGGGCACTCATGCACAGTGGTTAGAGCCCCCCCCCCCGTCACAGCAGACCCGGGTTAGAATCCAGCCCGGGTCGTTCTCTGCATGTCATTCCCCTCTCTGACACATTTCATCTCTGTCTCTACAAAAAGTAAAACATTTAACTTATTAAACACTGTGGCTGTGGGGGCGCCTTTAGCTCAGTCGGTAGGGCGTCCCCCTCCCGGGCCGGGCCCAGCAGCAGACCCGGGTTCGATTCCCGCCCGCGGTCGTTCTCTGCATGTCACTCCCCTCTCTGCCCCATTTCACCTCTGTCTCTACACTGTCAAATAAAGCATAAAAATGCCCAAAAAATATATTAAAAAAAAAAAACACCGTGGCTGTGTCCTGAGAATAACAGCTGAACCATTCTGGGTTAGATCAGGTCGTGTGACTGTGAGATCGCCTGATGTTCTGCACTGTCTCGTGTGGATGAAAGCAGACACCTCATTCATGCTGATATGATGCTACACACACACACACACAGTCTCTGTCTCACACACACACACACACACACACAGTCTCTCTCTCTCACACACACA
>CM047518.1:28447235-28467235 GCA_026122265.1 Ammodytes dubius
AGAACTGGCTTTGCATTTTACTCTGTCAACAGCAGTCTTATTTGGTGAGCCGAGGATATGCTGTATCCTCAAGTCTCCTTCTGTTTTTAATGAATTTCTTATTTGTCAAAAATGTGTATTGCTTTGGGTATGGATGGGAGGGAGGGAAAGAGGGGGTGTGTGTGTGTGTGTGTGTGTGTGTGTGTGTGTGTGGTGTGTGTGTGTGTGTGTGTGTGTGTGTGTGTGTGTGTGTTGCGTGTGTGTGCGTGTGTGTGTGTGTGTGTGTGTGTGTGTGTGTGTGTGTGTGTGTGTGTGTGTGTGTGTGTGTGTGTGGATGGGAGGGAGGGGGGGATTGTTTTTTCAATTGTGAATATCTCTGGATGTGTTACATTTTCTTGTATGAAAAGTGCTATATAATAAAGTTTGATAGATAGATTAGATTGATTGATTGATTGATTGATTGATTGATTGATTGATTGATTGATTGATTGATTGATTGATTGATTGATTGATTGTATAGCTCCACCCTCTTCCTCTTGGGACCCTTTGGCACGGCTTGGTACCCCAACCAAAGGGTGACATAAACAGGTACGGCATTGTTTGGTTATGTTTGGTACCATTCCCAACTTCTTGACAGTGGAAAAGCAAATATGCAAAAACGTAAAAAAAAAATTACAATTTCCACAACTATTTAATGCTCTAGAAAAATGAAGAGACCACTCCAAATATTCAGTGTCTCTCGTTTTACTGTTTATAGGCATAGTTTGAGTAGAATGAACATTTTGGTTTTATATATAAACTACTGACAACATTTCTACCAAATCCCCCGCAAAAATCTTGTCATTAAAGAGCATTTCCATTAAGTAATGTAGAGATGAAGATTGAAGAAAAATCCAGACTGGTCTCTTCATATTTCTTCAGAGCTGTACATTATACGCTTATTGAGCCAATGCAAGACCTGGCATTATAAGAGCAATACAGTGTGGTTTACAGAGTCTAGGCTATGATGTTTAAACTGACTTAATATGAACTTTAACTGAGCTTTATCACCGATATATAAAACACAAAACCGAATACTGGAAGCAGGCAGCTATGTCAGAAGATAGACAAATACGAGTGTGCAGCAAAGACTGTGTGCATTAATAAGATAGATAGGAGGTGTGTGTGTGTGTGTGTGTGTGTGTGTGTGTGTGTGTGTGTGTGTGGTGTGTGTGTGTGTGTGTGTGTGTGTTGTGGTGTGTGTGTGGTGTGTGTGTGTGTGTGTGTGTGTGTGTGTGTGTGTGTGTGTGTGTGTACAGATCATCTTTGCCTAATGGAGCCTGAACCACCAACCCTCATCTAAAAAACATTCTCTCTCATTACACTGAAATAAAATATCGCTTAGATATTAATACATGCACAGACCATTAACTCAGAACTGATACACACTGTAAGAGGGATGGACAGACAGACAGACAGACAGACAGACAGACAGACAGACAGACAGACAGACAGATAGATAGATAGAAATAGATAGATAGACAGACAGACAGACAGACAGATAGATAGATAGATAGATAGATAGATAGATAGATAGATAGATAGATAGATAGACAGACAGACAGACAGACAGATAGATAGATAGCGACAGACAGACAGACAGACAGACAAGACAAGACAGTAGACAGATAGACAGATAGACAAGAATAGACAGATAGACAAGAATAGACGATAGATAGATAGATAGATAGATAAGATAGATAGATGGATAGATAGACAAAGCCTAAACGACAGTCACTACTGGAAGACTCTCTACAAGAGACTTCAATAACCACAAGCTATTTCACAACACACACACACAACACACACACAAAACACACACACACACACACACACACACACACACACACACACACACACACACACACACACACACACACACACACACACACACACACACTAAAACACAATCCTCAAAAGGGCCCATAATTCTCCACTGTCTCATGTAGTCTCACAAATCACACATATAAAGATCAAACTTCAATATATTTCTTGGAGATATATTGTAAACAACAGCATAGACACAACACCTCTGCAGAGTCCCACAGACACACAGGCAGACTCTACACAATCCTATCCCAACGCAAAGCACTCATTCACGGCCACACCAGCTCTGGACACCCCGCTGTCCTTAGAATAAACACATTAACAACCAAGATACACAGAAGGCTATTATGGGAAATGCACTTGACTTATATTGCGCATTTTAGCCGATTTTCTCAGCCCTTAAGCGTTACATTGTTTGCACACACGCACACACACACACACGACACACACACACACACACACACACCACACACACCACAACACCAACACACACACACCACCACACACACACACACACACACACACACACACACACACACACACACACACACACACAACACACACACACACACACACACACACACACCGATGGCAGCAGCAGCATATAGTATAAAAAACAGTCCATGTACTCACCCACTCCTATCTTCTCGTCTTCCGTTGGCGTCCACATTTTGACGATTCGTCCAAAAAAATCCCCAAGAAAAGTAAAAAATAAATCACTCGATGTGTCGCTCCATTGGAATCCTGTGATGCTCTCACCGTTCAGGCGAGGCGACAAAGTTTAGCTGCTGCAGTTGCTCAAATCGTTCAGGACGATAGAATGGACAGAATACTACTCTCAAAAAATGGTGATTTGAAAAGGAAAAAAAATATATATATCGTTCCATATTAGGTCATGTTTGGAGTGACGCAGGGCGCAGTTAGTGTGTGTGTGTACATCTCTGAAATCCTTGTGGGAAATAAACAAATTGCAAAGATGCTTAACACACACACACACACACACAGGCTACACACACAGGCTACGTCACACGGGCAGGGAATATGGGATGTATTGGTTCTATATGGATCATGTAAAGAGGCTATACCGAGTAAAATTTAAAAAACGCTGCAAAATCCAATCCGTGACAGACAGACAGACAGACAGTAAATAAATAGCGCGCCAAATGTCCAAAAAATGTAAACTCAGGTTAACAGAGCGCACGAGACGGGTATAGTCCATATGAGCGAAACATCATCTCGTTAAGTTTCACGCCGTATCTGTCAAATCCCGTTAAATATCAGCGCTGCGTGATTTCCCCTCTCTGGCGTTTTTCCTTTAATATCTGGACCTCATGTTACGTCACCCGCCGCTGTGACGTAACATGTGGAGCTGTCAAACTTGTTGAAAGGTTGAAATGAGAGACAGTAGGATTGTGATAGTCCGTCCGGTCCGATGCTGTCTGTGGTCTGAGAGGGAGAGAGGGAGAGGGAGAGAGAGAGAGAGAGAGAGAGAGAGAGGGAGAGGGAGAGAGAGAGAGAGGAGAGAGAGAGAGCGAGAGGAGAGAGAGGGAGAGAGAGAGAGAGAGAGCCGCGCGCAGCCAGCAGTTAAGAGGATCAGAGAGAGAGGGGGGTAGCCTGTGTGTTTGTGTTGTTGCTTGTCAGTGTGTGTGTGTGGGTGTGTGTGTGTGTGTGTGTGTGTGTGTGTGTGTGTGTGTGTGTGTGTGTGTGTGTGTTGTGTGTGTGTGTGTGTGTGTGTGTGTGTGTGTGTGTGTGCTGCGCCACCCCATCGTTAAAGGTTATCACTGCTGGTCACATGAGCGTGTGGGGAATAAATTGGCACATGCAGTTGATCCTTTATGAAGAGAAAACAAGCGTGTATACATTAACTCTCCTCACACACACACACACACACACACACACACACGCACACACACTGGGGGACACAAACAAGGGGGTATGGAAAGCCTTTTGAGCCAAAATGCTAAGCCTATTTTGACTTTACTAGTTAAAAGCTCCACCTCACTGTGTTATTTTCAGTTGTTTTTTAAAATGTAAAACATTGATTGGGAATCAAATTGACCACACACACACACTCCACACACACACATAACAAACACACACGAACACAACAAACACACACAAACACACACATACAACAACACACACACACACACACACACACACACACAAGAACCACACACACCACACACACAGCACAATAACACCCACACACTTACAAACGCACACACACAGCTCACAGGCTCATATTTAACTCACCCTCATGAGTCATGGAGCTGTCATCGCTTCACAACATGACACCGCAGAGTGACATCATTTCTATCATGCTGTGTGCGCGTGACAATGATGTACAGAAATGTATGTGTCCCTTGTTTATCTTGTGTGTGTGTGTGTGTGTTGTGTGTCTTCTCTCTCTGTGTCTGTGTGTGTGTTTGTCTGTGTGTGTGTGTGTGTGTATGTGTGTACTTAAACAACTATTTTTGTGGGGAACCAATTTTAGAAAGCAGGGAATTTTGTCTGGTTCTCACTTTTGGGACAGGCCTTTAAAGGGCTGTTTGAGGGTTAACACTAGGTTTTAAGGACAGGCCTCTAAAGGGCTGTTTGAGGGTTAACACTAGGTTTTAAGGACAGGCCTTTAAAGGGCTGTTTGAGGGTTAACACTAGGTTTTAAGGACAGGCCTTAAAGGGTTTGTTTGAGGGTTAACACAGGTTTTAAGGACAGGCCTTTAAAGGCTGTTTGAGGGTTATAACACTAGGTTTTTTTAAGGTTCAGGTATGAATTAGGTTTATGTTAGGGTTGTGTAAGGGTTGGGGTTAGGCTTTTAGTATTGATGGTTAGGGTTAGGGGGCTAGGGAATGCATTATGACAATGAATGTTTAAGCAAGTAAGCCGTACAAACGTGGTGTGGTGTGTGTGTAAGAAGAGAGAAGAGAGAGAAGAGAGAGAGAGAGGAGAGAGAGAGAGAGAGACGAGAGAGAGAAGAAGAGAGAAGAGAGAGAGAAGAGAGAGAAGAGAGAGGAAAGAGATGAGTGTGTATTGTGCCCCCTTGTGTATATTCTGGGCCAATACTCTCAGTTTTATTATTATTTTCATGGACAGAGCTTTATTGGTTCTGAATGTAACCATGGTGATCTCAAGGAACCCTCATAGTCTGAGTTATTATGAAAAGATAAAAATACTTTCTCTGCTGTTTGTTAATGTGAGAGTTTCCTTGACACAGAATCAGCAGCGACAGAGGAATCATTCAGCTCCTTTACTGCAGTGAAACTACAGTTTAAATACTCTGTTACAAGTTCTAGTTAAAATTGTGATATCTAATGAGTTCTATTAGAAACAAATCTAAAAATTAGTATTAAAAATGAAAAAAAGTATGCAAAATGGGCTGGGGAATGCATTATGTCCATGAATGTCCCCACAAGTATGAGTGTGATTTCTGATAGTGTGGCTGCTATTACATCTATGGTGCCCACCATCTCTACATTGTGTCCTTGAGCAAGACATTTAAAACCCCAAACTGCTCCAGGGGCGCTGTACCATGGCTGACCTGTGTGAGGACCCCCTCTGGAGAGTGGGAACTTGGAGAAAAAGACAAAATTCAATAAAGTAATAGACTAATAAAGTAACTTAACTTAAACGTTGTCCGTGTTCTCCAACAAATAAAATCAAAAATATGTTCACGTTCAATCTATACACTCTTTTTGACACTCCTGTATCTGTACCCCTCTCAACTACAGGGTCGGTGGTTCGATCCCCCGTCTCCCCGCCACATGTCAAGTGTCCCTGAGCAAAGAGACACTGAACCCTAAACTGCTCTCGATAGTTAGTCTGCTATCAGTGTCAAATGTGTGTGTGAATGGGAACAGGTCTCCCTTGAAAAAGAGTCTCCGGTCTCAATGGGATTTACCTGTAAAATAAAAAGGTGAAAAAGTCTGTAGATTACATATCATTTCATTTCATAGATATTCATCAACTGTGCAGATAAATGTCTTTCTAAACCTTTTCACAATACAACACTCCCTCTAGTGGCTGATAGCAGTAACTACAAGATGCTTCCACTTTTACTAAATGCTCCAAAACAAAAACTAAATCGACTATTTTCAATTTATTAGTAAATTTAAATTCACATCTTTACAAATCACTATAAATATGTAGATACATCAGTAACACCACATGTGAAGTTACAACCAAATTATAATGCAACAGAATTGTTTAAAGGTGCTACGAGGAACTTTTTTAATATTTCTTAAACAGTCTCATTTTTCCTCTGATGATCATAAATTACATGTAACAGCAAACGAGACCATCAGTGCAAAAAATCTATTTTTATATAGTTTTTCTTAATGCCTTTGTCATGGGTATGCGCTCACCAAGGAACAACAGCTGGCGTAGTAAAAACACTTTGTCCAAGGGGGTGAAGAATTGACAAAAAGTGAAAGTTCCTCGGAGCAACTTCAAATTAACATTTTATTGTATATTTATCTACATTTTGGGTTAGAAAACATTATCACTATCTACAAAACCCTCCAAATACACACACACAGCAACTTAATGAGGACCATTGCAAGTTTACTGTCCTCACAAAACTTAATTTTATTTTTATTTAAGCAAAACCAGACCAAAAAATGTTATGTATTATCAATCATGCGGAAATTCTCGACATGTTCTCTCCCCTCCAAAAAAAAAATTTATCAAACAGAATGATTTTACAGAGGCTAAATAGCAGGAAATTAAAAGAAAAAAAACAATAATATTTTTTACATTTCTCCTGACATGTAAAAACTAATAAAATCCCTAAAAATAAATTAAATTAAATCAAAAAATAATCTTCAAAAGAAACAAAATTATAATAATTTGAGCGAAGACACACACAAATGAAACACTGCTGAAGATCTACATTATCCTTATAATGAAAATACAATTTTGTCGGTAAAATTATAAACAAGGTTTTGATACTGAGCGATTCAGCTATGCAATGGATCAATGCATTTTACTTTTCTACACAAATCGACAAACACACACACACACACAACACACACACACACACACACACACACACACACACAAAAATAACAGTTGCTGTTTCAATTCTTTACAAGATACATACATTTGTATTTTTATTTTGTCCATGAAAACAAGAAATGTTCTATTATTTGCAACAACTTAAAGAAAAGAATAAAATCTATATTACAACACCAGCATCATGACAGCAATCGCATCTTTAAATTTAATCAATTTTTTGTTCTGAGCATAAACTATATTTCAAAGGTAGAAAAAAAGTTAATCGGTATAAGCGTTTTTATTGCTGTAAGAATAGGGAAAGTTGTGATGAAGTATTAGGGCCACGGGCGAGGTAAATAAATAAATTAAAATACAAGAATAAATTCGTAATTTCACAAGAAAACAATTTATTCAGGAAGAATATTCCTGGTAGCTACAAAGGTTTAATTTAATCTAACGTCATTAATTAACTTAAATTATTTTGTATTCAACAGACTAGTATTTACCTTTAAGTACCTTGAATGCTAGCAATAAAAACATGTAAAAGTACTCAAAGTTAAAACTACCGGTAGTTTCTGTATATTAGCCAACAAAACTAAAGAATCGATGGTGGGAGTTAGTGTTATTGTGTGTGTGTGATCAGTGATGTGTGTGTGTGTGAGTTGTGTGTGTGTTGTGTGTGTGTGTGAGTTGTGTAGTGTGTGTGTGTGTGTAGATTGTGTGTGTGTGGATTGTGTGTGGTGTTGTGTGTGTGTGGTGTTTGTTGTGTGTGTGTGTGTAGTGGTGCTATGTGGTAGCTGCAGGCCATGCCACATATTCAAAATGTTGTGATATTGTTGACCATTTGCCAATAGATTTAGCATTTCCTTATGTGTGAGAGAAGTAGGCTATCAGTTCACAAGATGCCCCACTTCGCTCATCTTAAAGCAGGGGAAAATACTGTAAAGATGTCCCTTCTTTAAACTAATACACAGCCTAGAAAAAAAGTAATCACTAGCAAAAATAAGGACTTTCCTCTTGTAATATTAAACTATAATTTTTTTCTTCTAGTCAAATTAAAATCTTTATTCTCGTAATTTATATATATTTTTTCCCCCTATACTCGGCCCTAATACTTCACCATGGTAACTAAATGCGCCTGGCAGTTTGTGTAGCTCAACATTGTTTACTAGCGATATGAGAATATTTGGATTTTTAGCTTTTGATCATTTGAAGAAAAAAATTCAAACATTATATGTGTGTGGAAGATTGCAGACTTGCATGACAATAGGTTGATTTGACCGTCAGCATTTTGTCTAAATCGTTCTCTAGGAAGAAGAAAGATTTAGTTAAACATTTGATATAACACCAATGCACAATCTGTGATGAAATTTACTTTGATTTCCAGATGTAGTCAATCGGGAAGTTACAAATGTTTTCAATTCGAAAAATAAAATTAAAAAAAATGCATAGAGAGCTTCCTGAAACATTGTAAAGGTTGAGTAAGCCAAACTGGAGAACACTTGTTGTTAATACCTAGGCTCTGTAAACTGGTAAGTAAAACAAAAAGGTAAATTTCCTTTTGTATGTTGTTCATGGTCGATTGTGAGATCACAAAAATGTCCAAGAAAAAAAATAAAATATTAAAATTAAAATCTTCCTCTCAGCAAAAATTCAAATCCGGCAAAAGAAAGAGTAAGCGATTTTTGGGAAATGCTTGTGACAAATTCACCTATTATGAGAGAAGCGTAAACTGGGGGTAAATAAAGGGCCCACCGTAGCTAGCAACTGCCAGTGTTTACAGAGCCTAGGCTGTGTATTACCCAGCTTTTTTCAGTGCACACACACAGTACAGACGGGTAGTGGATCATGAGGAGATATTCACTGATTTTGACATACAACAAGCGTTCTCCAGAATCACTGACTCACAACCAACAGAAAACCAAGTGAAAAGTGTATTGATGTGAGCCGCGGGTTCTTTGAGAAATATTTATTCATTCGCCATCACTGTAATCTAGTCTGAACACACACACAGAGACAGAAGAGAGAGAGAGGAGAGAGAGAGAGAGAGAGAGAGAGAGGAGGAGAGAGAGAGGAGAGGGAAGAGAGAGAATGAGAGAGAAGAGGGAGAGAGAGAGAGGGGAGAGAGGGGGAGAGAGGGACAGAGAGAGAGAATGAGAGAGAGGGAGAGGGGAGGAGGGAGGAGAGAGAGAGAGGGAAGGAGAGAGGGAGAGGAGAGAGGAGAGAAAGGAATGACGAGAGAGAGAAGGAAGAGAGAGAGTGAGAGAGAGAGAGAGAATAAGAGAGTAGATAGATGAGAGTATTAGAGAGTGAGATATCTTCAGGACTAGTTAGAGTGTATTCACAGTGGACATGCCTGATTGCCAAGTGTGTGTGTGTGTGGTGTGTATGTGTGGTGTGTGTGTGTGTGTGTGTGTGTGTGTGTTGTGTGGTGTTAAAATGGTGAAATGTAAATAGTCCTTGTTGAAGTTTGAAGTTTTTGTCAAAGGCACCAACCAAAGGCCAGGAGCCGACGCACACTGGCTTCTCCTTCTGACACATCCGACGAGAAATTAGAGTTGTCTGAGTTATCTGTTCCACACACACACACACACACACACACACACCGGGGGGTTAGATAACACCCCAACACACACACACAACACACACAGTGGCGAGATTAGCACAAACATGCACACACACAAACAGACGCACACACACACAGTTAAGTTTAGTCTAAAAGAAATCCAAATCTATGGATACAAATAACATGCAAAGAATAATACAGTCTCGGCATATCATACATACAGAAACACAGAGAGAGAGAGAGAGAGAGAGAGAGGAGAGAGAGAGAGAGAGAGAGAGAGAGAGAGAGAGAGAGAGAGAGAAGAGAGGACACACACACACACACAAAACACAAGAAGAGAGAGACACAAACACACACAAACAGACACACACACACACACAAAAAGAGACAGAGACACACACACAGTTAAATTGAGTTTGAATTAATCAGCTTTACACAAAAAAATTCTTCTAATTTGACAGAAAATAATTCCAACATTATTTGTGAACTGTTATTTTACAAATCATTTCTGTATTTGACAATTATTATATAAAGTAAAATGACAATAACGATCATTATACTTTAACAGAATATGTATGTGAGCTAACTAGAGCTAAAGCTAACGTTGGATACTCACACGGGTCGGAGCTGTCAGACGTGATGTTAGAATCTGAGGAGTCCACCGAGTCATCAATCGTCATTATCTTCATCATCGTCACTGTTGCTGCCGGCCAGGAGGTCTGCAATCTGTGGACAGACAGAGAGAGAGAGAGACAGAGAGAGAGAGAGAGAGAGAGAGAGAGAGAAGAGAGAGAAGAGAGAAGACAGAGAGGACAGAGAGAGAGGACAGACACACAGACAGACATTAGGGGTGGAAAAAAAAGATTAATGTAAAAAAAAATCGCGATTCCCGTCTCCTGGTATTTAAAATCGATTCATTTTGCCGAAATGTATTTGTTTTTTTAATTTTTTTACCTTATTTTTAAATGTATTTTATGCCTAATAAATTCATTTATTAAAGTTTCACATTAAAATAAACTTACCTCCTGGTCAACATGACAACATACAGACATACAGACGCACAAGACACAGACACACAGACAGTTACCCCCTGCGACAGACAGACAGACAGACACAGACACACGACAGACACAGACAGACACACAGACAGACAGACACAGACAGACACACACACACACAACAGACAGACACGACAGACAGACAACAACAGACAGACACACACACACACACAACACACAACACACACGACAGACAGACCACGTCGAGCAGACAGACACACACACAGACAGACAGACAGACACACACACAGACACGACAACAGACAGTACCCAGGTCGGGAAGGTCAGACAGACACACAACAGACACGACAGACAGACAGACAGACAGACAGACACACACAGACACACAGACAGTACCATCCTACGATCAGACAGACACACACACACAGACAGACAACAACAGACAGACACACACACAGACAGCACAGACAGACAGACAGACGACAGCACACACACACAGACAGACAGACAGACAGAACACACACACACAGCAACAGCAGTTACCTCCTGGTCGGTGGGTAGGTTGTCCTCCCCTCTCCCTCCTCTCCGTCTCCGTCCTCCTCCAGCTCGGCGATCAGCGGGTCAGTGATGTCATCATCATCATCATCATCTTCATCGTCTGAGTCGGAGTCTGAGGAGTCTTCATCATCCTGCTCATCGTCCTGACAACAAGAAAATGATTTAGTTATGTCATGAAAAACACAGTTCAAAAACACCATATTTTATTTTTTTTTTTTTTTTGTTAATTTTTCTGGGGCATTTGTTTAATGCTTTGAAGTAAGAGAGAGGTGTCTTTTCATCTTGGTCATTATCGTCATAAAGAATTAAAATATTCAGTTCAATAAAAAACAGTTCAAATCAGATTTTTTTTTTTTTTTTTTTTGGGGGGGGGGGGGGGGGTAATTTTTTCATGCTTTATTGATAGTTTGAGTGATCATCCTAAGAGACAATTAAACATGTTAGCATTTAAAACAAAACAACATTCAAATAACACAATTTTTATATTTTTTTAAAGATTTTCTTTTTGTGGCATTTTTCTATGCTTTTATGATTGAAGAGACAAGAGAAATTCAAATAAAAACACTTTTTAACCCATCCGGGGACGACTCATAGGACTCTAACCACTACACCACGTGCGCCCCAAATAAACAGAATATTAAACCAGTCACCAGTGTTTGGAATAACGCCGTTTAAAGTAACTACAGTATCTCACAAAAGTCAGTACACCCCTCACATTTCTTCAAATATTTCATTATATCTTTCCATGGGACAACACTGAAGAAATGACACTTTGATACAATGTAAAGTAGTCAGTGTACAGCTTGTATAACAGTGTACATTAACTGTCCCCTCAAAATAACTCGACACACAGCCATTAATGTCTAAAGTGCTGGCAACAAAAGTGAGTACACCCCTAAGTGAAAATGTCCAAATTGGGCCCAAAGTGTCAATATTTTGTGTTGCCACCATTATTTTCCAGCACTGCCTTAACCCTCTTGGGCATGGAGTTCACCAGAGCTTCACAGGTTGCCACTGGAATGAATGAATGTAATGTAACCAGTCAGACTGTCAATACACATCAACTGTGGATTAAAACCCTAAACTTCCAGATGAGTAATTATTATGAATTTTACTTTTGTCAACCTAAAAAAAACTCCCTCTAGAAACCAAAGCATCGTATCAAACTTTTCAACAGGTCACAGAATCTCACAGGCACATTTCACCTTATACACAAACTTTGATATCAAAAAGTTTTATTTTTCAGACTTACGAAGAGATGGAACTATAGAACATGCATTCTATGAAATACTATTAAATGTGAGATTTTTGTTGACCTTCTTTCATTTTGAAATGTGTCTCATAATGTGTAGAATTATTTTTGTTCATATCAAAAAAAAAAAAAAAAACATGTACCAAAGTTTATTTAAAAAGGTCTAACCCTACATTTCTTATCTGTGACATCACAGAAAGAAAATGTAGGTTAACAGTGAGACCATAAAACACTTTCTGCCTTTTCCTCAGGCTAGGATGAACCGATTTATTTTTTTTTTTTGCATATTTATACTTCTAAGAATCTCCGGGGTTCAATACAACCTTCATATTCAACCGTGAAGTAGGCCTTTAACTTAAATTAGAAGTATATATAAAGAAATCGCTAAAGAGAAAAGCTTGGTCAGACGAAATGAAAGCTTGCAATCCTAAAAAAAAAACTAAAAGTATTCTGGGTAATTATAAATCATTTCACCTGATCACTGTCGACTCCTCCTCTGCGTGTTTCGTTCGTCCAACTTCATACAGACGACAAACTGTGTCCAGACTCACTGTGTCCTGGTTCTAGAGACACAACACACACACACACACACACACACACACACACCACACACACACACACACACACACCACACCACCACAACACAGACACACACACACAGACAGACATCATCAAGTAAGTTCTAGAAAGTTCTAGAATGCAACACGCTCTCTGGGTAACCCCAACCCTTTAGAATAATAACAGAAGCTAAAGCGGCCTTCAAGGACAAGAACAATTCTAAATTCAAACAATGCACCTGATGACATTCCAACTATGACACTTTCAACATGGCGGTGACAAGGCCTTGGTCCATCGTATGGAGAAATACGGAGATATAAGAGACCTTTCTAAAGGAAAAAATAGTAATTTAAAAAAGAAATTCAGTTATTATGCAACAAATTAAATGTACTTGGATATTATGGATATTATAATTATTTTCTTACCAAGTCTAGCTTGAAAAAAATCCCAAAATTCTACAACACTGCAGGTTTAAGGCCTTCTAAGACATTAATACTATTGAGCGGAGCTACAATGTGATCAATTACCTCGATCACGGCCAGGTAGCAGTCTTTGGTGTCTGTGCAAAGGTCAAAGATGTTCCTCTTCACGTCCACCGTGGCTGGAGGGAAAAACACAAAACATGATCTCAGGGTTCAATCACACTTGGTTCATTAGAAATGAAAAGAAAATGCGTTTAAGAGACAATATGAACAAGCAAATAAAAAGTTATGGGTTAGAATGCAAACAGAAAAGTCACAACTACAGCAGTCTGCAAATAGCTCAAAGTGTATCCTTCTGATTAGATAGATAGACAGACAGACAGACAGACAGATAGACGACACACACACACATAGACAGACAGACACAGACAGACAGACACAGACAGACAGACACACAACAGACAGACACAGACAGACAGACAGACAGACAGACAGACAGACACAGACACAGACAGACGACAGACAGACAGACAGACAGACAGACAGACAGACAGACCAACACACACACAGACAGACAGATATCCTACCGATGGGCTTGTAGTCCGTGGCATCGAAGGTCCTGAAAGATGAACCGAACGGACTCTTCATCTGTTGGTCCATAGCATCGTCTTCATCATCCGCCTGCAGCATGGCTGTGTGTGTGTGTGTGTGTGTGTGTGTGTGTGTGTTGTGTGTGTGTGTGTGTGTGTGTGTGTGTGTGGTGTGTGTGTGTGTGTGTGTGTGTGTGTGTGTGTGTGTGTGTGTGTGTGTGTGTTGTGTGGTGTGTGTGTGTGTGTGAGTAGTGTGTGTGTTGTTGTGTTGTGTGTGAGTGTGAGTGTGTGTGTGAGAGAGTGTGTGTTAGGAGGGGGACATTTTAAGTTAGTCAATTAACAAGTTGTACATTTATTCAGTTATGAAAATATACCTTAGAAAATGTTCACTTCTCTGACACACCCGCAATAAACATAGTGCACCTTTCAAGATGCCAGTCACACACACACACACACACAACACACACACACACACCACACACACACACACACACACACACACACACACACACACACACACACACAGAGCCCTTACCTCCATACATGATGGTTGCGTTGCTATTGAACACCAGTCTGCATTGGTCCAGGGCCGGGGCCGTGTGGAGCAGGTGAAACGTTCTCAAGTCCCACTGAAGGAAAGTGCTAAGGATCAACACTACAAGACACACATAGAGAGACCACACACACACACACACACACACACACACACACACACACACACACCACACAACACACACTACAAGATCTAACTGTCTAGCTATGCTCCATGCACCTCTTTATGCTTGTTATACTTTAACATCTGCCCATTTGAATATGCTCAAGATGTCAATATATTTTTCAATAATTTTCCTGGTTACAAAAATGGCTCTTTTCAATAGATATTTTGTAATGGGAATTGCTAGTGAATTTTCCTCTGTAGTTCCTCTTGTAGGATATGATTTCATTGTTGATGTTTCAAATTAAATTTCATATTTTATCATCTTCATTTTAAGACTATTTTAGTGTGAAACTTTTAAAGCGTGTGATGTAAAGGTAAGACGACATTACCGGCGGCAGCAAAACAAAAATATATATATATATTGTGTAATTTAATAAATATTAAAAAATAATAACATTTAAAATAAATAAATTATTTTTTTTCCCACCACCTCTATAAACCACCATTTTAGTTTATAGGATGGAACACTCCGCTGATGTTCATGTTGAACTTATTGAGACACCCAACTTTGATATCATATATTGAGTTTTACTATTTTAGAAGCAGGTTTAAATCAAATCAAATTTTGGACCAGGATTACAGATTATGCAGGTATGTATGCATGTGTTTATGTTGGAGGATATACGGACATTCTGTGTACCGGTAGTTTGTTGACCGTTGTACACTCATCCCGCAGAAAAAAAAAGAAAAAAAGTATAAAATAAATAAAAAATAATTTCAAACCCGCCATGTTTGTTTTTAGGATACGATCTCTGTGTTGATGATGACCTCCAGACTGTTGGGGTGGAACACTCCGCTGATGTTCATGTTGAACTTGTCAAACTTGTGCACGGCGCCGGCGGCCCGGACGTCCCACAGAACCCCGTCACTCAGCACCAGCTCGTCTGTCGGGTTGAAGGTGGCACAGTTCCTCTTGTAGTTATTGGCCAGAGACAGATCGCTGAGGGTGAGGGTCTTCTGCCCTGTCTGGATGTCATAGATCTGAAATACAGAGAGAGGAGAGAGGGTTATGTAGTGGCTAGGAAGATGGAGGAATGGAGGGAATTATTAAAAGTTTTATTTTTTTTCAGAACTTTTTTAAAGTTTTTTTCTTTTCTTTGTGAGATATATATTAAAACTTTAATTTTTATTTTTTCCCAATTTTTTTTTTTTTCATATTTTTTTTGTAAAACATTGTCTGGTTGTCATAGATCTGAAAGAACACAGGGGAGAGAGGGTTATGGTGTGGTTAGTAACATGGAGGAATGGAGGGAATTATTACATCTGGTTAATTTGTGTATATTTTTTTTATATATTTTTTTTCTGAATTGTTTTCTTTGTGAGATATTAAAACTTTTTTCCCCATTTTTTTTGTAAAACATTTTTTTTCAATGACTACAATGTCAATGAATGAAATGATAATTGAACAAGATATATGAGCTAATGTAATGATGCATCACACCCTGTCTGGATGTCATAGATCTAAAGCACAAATTATATATTCAAGGGTTAATAACATGGAAGAATGTAGGGAATAATGAAGAACGTTTTGGGGTTTTTGCAGAATTTTTTATTTGATAAAAAAATAAAATAAAAAAATATTTAGATTTATTTTATCATCAAAACACGTGTCTAATTACAGTCATGTCAATGAATGAAATTATTAATGAATTAGATAGAAAGAGTAGATTAAATTATTCATCAGAACATTGCGATATTTTTAAAGCTTTTCTGGACGTGTGACATCTATTGCAGGATGTCCGTCCTGGGAGAGGGATCCCTTCCTCTGTCAACTCTCCCTGAGGTTTTTTTTTTTTCCTTTTTTTTTTTAATAAATATTATTTTTTATTGGGAGTTTTTTCTCAGCCGTGCTAAGGGTGTAAGGGCAGAGGGTGTCATACTGTATGGAATGTAAAGCCCACTGAGGCAAATGTCTATTTGTGATATTGGGGGAATGAATAAAACTGATTTGATTTGAAAGGAGAAAGGAGTGAACTGGGAAACAGAAAAGTGTCCTTAATCACAACACTGCACTATTTTGAGTGCTTGTATGGGCTAAGGAGAGTGTGTTTGGTGGAGACAGGAATGTCTTAACGTACGTGAGCGACTTGGTCCTTGGTGCCGATGACTCTGTCCTGACAGTTTTTACTGAACTCCACGTAGTGATCGTCTACAAAGGAATTCCTGGGAGAGAAAACACAATAATCAAAATGTATCATTGAGCTCTAATTCACAAACAAATGCCTCAAAGGGCTGTACAACAATATAGGCAAAATACAAAGATCCTCTGTGGCAACACAAGTATCACACTTTGTGAGTAAACAAGAATTCTGAATGCATTTGTGTTTATTAGTAAAAAAAATTATAAGAAGAAAATAATTTTAAAAGCGGTTTAATTAGCAAATTATTTTAAAATGCATATATAAACTGATGAGTGGGTGAGTGAGTGAGTGAGTGAAAGAGTGAGTGAAAGAGTGAGTGAGTGAGTGAGTGAGTGAGTGAGTGAGTGAGTGAAGGAGTGAAGGAGTGTATTGTACAGTGTGGTGTGTGTGTGTGTTTTACTTCAAGCTGAAGACTCCATCCATACTCCACAGAGCAGACAGAGGGACGCTCCAGGAGGCTGAGGTTAGCAGCAGTTTACCATCCTAGAAAGATACACAAAAAAAAAAAACAATTCAAACAAATCAGTGTTTTTACCATGCCAGCTGTTGTTCCTGGTTGAGCGTATACCCATGACAAAGGCATAAAGAAAAACTATATAAAAATAGCATTCTTTGCACTGATGGTCTCGTTTGCTGTTACATGTAATTTATGATCACCAGAGGAAAAATTGTTTCAGAAATATTTAAAAGTTCATCGTAGCTATTTTAAGTAACTTTTTTTTTTACGAAGTTTAGATAGATAGATAGATAGATAGATAGATAGATGGATAGATGGATAGACAGACAGACAGACAGACAGACAGACAGACAGACAGACAGACAGACGTACCCTTGATGGTTCCAGGTTAGTGATAGCGGAGGTGTGGCAGGTGTAGTTGGCCTCCTGTTCTCCTGAGAACACGTTGTAGAACTTGAGATGTCCCGAGCAGGTTCCCAACATGAGGAACCGCTCCCGCGCCGAGAACGCACAGCACGTGAAGCTGCTCTCGTCCCCATCGCTCTCATGGAAGACTGTCATCGGACGGAACCTGAACACGCGCACAACACACACACACACACACACACAGGTGCACGCACACACAGACAGACACAGGCGCACACAGACAGACAGAGGCAGGCACACACACAGGTGCACAAACACACAAAGGCGCGCACACACACGCATACACAGACACATTTAAAAAACACATGATTAATTCAGGGTTAATACACAGCGTAGGCCTCTGTAAACGGGCATGTTGCTAGCTACGGAGGGGCCCCTTTGTTTACATGCCCATTTACAGACCCAAGGCCACTGTATATTCACAGATTTTTACAAGAGTGATTTTAAGAACAAATGCATACAATTGTTATTATTATATTTTGAAGATTTTTTTATCTTAATTTTTTTTAAAGGTGACTATTTTTACCTGCTGAATATGAGGTGCCTATCCAGACAGCCCCTATCCACCCCTCCATACTTGGGGTAGATGACCCTGCTCCCCAGCCGAGCGCTGAAGTTGGTAGAAGCCTGGCGCCGCTGCTTGGGCTCGGGACAGCGGTGGGGGGTGAACAGGGAGAAGGGGGGGCAGGTGGTGACCGGGTTGGGACAGCGCGCGTGCTGCTCTCTCAGATACTCCGTTATGATTCCATCCAGGGTCGGGGGCGAGGGCACGCAGCGCTCCAACTGCTTCTTCATGGCTGGGGTCTGACAGGAGAGAGGGAATATGTATAATTTAATACAGGATAGGCCCAGGGATCTCCAAGCTATATCTAAAGGAGAGAATGAATATGTATATGTTAATACAGGATCGGCCCAGGAATCCACTAGCTATATCTAAAGGAGAGAGTAAATATGTATGATTTAAAGCTGGGGTATGTGATTTCTCTTTCAAAGTTTTTTTTTTTTATTCATCAAATAATTTGCAAAGGAAATACAATACAATGATTCATTTTTTCCCCTTCCCCCCCCCCCGAACACACCCCGCCCACATCTAGAAAATTACATAGACGAAATACACGCTACAAGAAACAAAAATAAACAATCAATGAAAAAAAAAAAAAGAGGGGAGGGGGTAGCTACTCCTGTATTATTGTTGTCGGGGTATGTGATTTCTGATTGGTCAAAATTAACATGAGCTGTACACTTTGACCAATCAGAGCGAGGCTCCGATTCTCTGTTCTTGTTGGCTGTTGGGACTGTCCATTCACTTTGGCACGACTTTGTTGGTGTAGAGTGTGTCAGGGAGGGACCATAGGGGAGGGACCAAAGAGAACAGGTGGAGCGGTTGAGGTATTTGGATTTGAATCTCTATCCCAACTGCCATTTTCTCCCCAAATCCTCCACCCCAGCTTTAATTGATTAGAAAAACTGTAGATTCATTTTGTCTTAATCTACAAATAGAATAATCACGATAAATTCCCTAAAAAAAGTACACGCAAAAAAGCCCCCAAACAATACTAAACATAACTTATTAAAGTCTTTCAGCTCCACAAAACTCTCTCTGTATTTCTCAGCATGGCAGCGTTTACAAACTGGTGTGTCCCCCCCCCCCTGACCTGACACTGATCAGAAAAATCCCCAAGAAGAGCCCAAGAAATGTTTCAGTTGTTGATTCTACTGCTAAGAAAAAACCTGGACGTACAGCAGATAGTATAAAATCCATGTGCCATCACTGAAGGCTTTACCTCATGTAGATGCACCAACAGTGTTGTTGTAATTACTCAGAATTCCTCATGGGGGCGACAGAAGTTACACATTATAGCTTTAATTAACATAAAACCCACCCAATCAAAGTGCATTGTACCAACCTGTATGAAAGCCCCGTGGTCTGACTTCTGCTTGAGCGCTCTGAGTTTCTTCCCCGAGCTGCAGTGAGCGACCGGCCGATCTCGCTCACAGCGTGAACAGGATCCGCCCAACGGGATTTTGGGCTCGAGTGTGAGATTTGGCCCTGTGTGTGTGTGTGAGGTGTGTGTGTGGCCTGTGTGTGTGTGTGGGGTGTGTGTGTGGCCTGAGTGTGTGTGTGGGGTGTGTGTGTGGCCTGTGTGTGTGTGTGAGGTGTGTGTGTGGCCTGTGTGTGAGGTGTGTGTGTGTGGGGTGTGTTAGGAGCGAGGAGAAGGGAACGAGAGCTAGAGCATGGAGTAGCTGATGGAGACAAGCCCACTGTAACCATGGAGACAGGGGAGAATCCAATATGGCTGACCAATCGAGGTGTGATCCCGCCTGTTAACCTGTAAATTGAGATGTAAATAAACCACAACACATTAAAGGTGCAGTGTGTAACATGACATCATCAAGAAAGTTCTACAAAGTTCTAGAATGCAACACTCCCTGGGTGACCCCAACCCTTTAG
>CM047518.1:28469735-28474735 GCA_026122265.1 Ammodytes dubius
CACAGGTTATTAATATAATCATTTAAGCAACCACAGCAGCGCTAATATAGAGCGACAACATTTCCCCCTTGAGTGTGATGTTGCTTTAATACAGCAGTTTTACAGCTTAACTTTAAAAATTGATCTTTGATCGTTTAAGAATGTATTTGCTTCCGCCAACACAAGGAGTGTGTTGCCAAGCAACGTGTAAACAACTTAACGGGAGTGAAGTCATGCAGTAAACTTACTCTAGTAACATTAACCACGGCGGCCCGAGAACATGAACGCCTCTTAATCTAGCTGGTGATAAGGTCCGCTAATCAATAGAAACCTGGTCAGAACCAACTGCTGTATAATTTAAACCTGCAGTGTGTAGAGTTTTGGGTTTTATTTCCTAGCAGATTTTGTAGAAAGTAATTATAATATCCATAAGTAAATTTAATTTAGTGCATAATAGCTGAAAAACATTTTGAGAATTATAATTTTTTCCCATAGAAAGGGTCTCATATATGTCCATATTTCTGCATATTTTGGACCAAGGCCTAGTGCTGCCATCTTGAAAGTGTCATAGTTGGAATGTCATCAGGTGCATTGTTTAAAATTTAGAATTGTTCTTGTCCTTGAAGGCCACTGTAGCTTCTGTTATTATTCTAAAGGGGTGGGGTTACCCAGGGAGCGCTGCATTCTAGAACTTTGTAGAACTTTCTTGATGATGTCATATTACACACTGCACCTTTAAAAAAAATATATTTTTTTTTCTCCTTCAATTTTATAACAATTTATTACAGATCAAACCCTCACCTTGATGCCGTTGTTGTTCTGCATGGTTCTCCACATGTGGGCGAGCACCCTGCTGTGCGGCGCGGGCGGCTGAGGCGTGTGCACCGACAGGCGGATAGGAGTCACAGCAAACGCCCCGGCTTGGTTCAGGCCTTGGTCCGGGGCACACACACAGTTTATGATCACCTGGGGGATGATACAAACACACATTATAATAATTAATTAAATGGTAAATGGACTCCACTTATATAGCGCTTTTCCCTGGTTTTTCACAGACTTTTAGCACTTTACATTGTTTTGTACACATTCATACACCGATAGCAGCAGCAGCTACCACGCAGGGTGCAAGCTAACTATCAGGAGCAATTCACGGTTCAATGTCTCTTTGCCCATGGACACTTCGACATGTGGCGGGGAGACGGGGATCGAACCTCTGACCCTGCACTCCAGAGGCGACCTCCCTACCCACTTCGCCAACACAATCAATATGAATCAGACAGATGCAAAAATTATTGCTTATTACCGGTAATTTATAAATCATAAGAGGAAAAATTTGACTGTTTCAGAAATATTAAAAAGTTCCTTGTAGCTACTTTAAACTGTACATTACATTTTATTTAGCCGACATATTTATCCTAAGCGACTTCCATTAAGTGCATTCAACCATGAAGGTACAAACTCGGAACAACAAGAATCAAGTAAGTACTATAGCTTCAAATAAACCAATCTACAAAGTGCTACATGGAGATGTAACAAGCGCTTTTTTGTTTAGTTTGTTTTTCTCTTGATCTTCTTACTTGTAGCGCAGACTTCTGGATCTCGGCATCATTGACAAACACTTCTCCTTCCGCCACACCCAGAATGATGCTCATACCTGCAGTGGATACAACACAGACAGACACACACACACACACACACACACACACACACACACACACACACACACACACACACACACAGAGACAGACAGACAGAGACACACACACACGTTTAGGACAAGAAAATATGAAATAAAAAAATTAAAAAACCTAAAAGGTATAGTGCCTAACTTTTTCATAACAATAAATGTCTGTTAAAATTCAAGCCATCGCCAAATCAGTTGACTCTTTATTTCGCAGTATGGCAGCGTTTACAAACTGGGGGCGACAGAAGTTACGCACTAAAGCTTTAATTTAAAGTACTGATATTTGTACTGACCCACGGTGGAGACAAGCTGAAAACATAATGCTTCTGGCTTTCAGCAACCTCAGGCAAGGAGGCATAAAAACACACACAGTCTCTCTCTCACACACACACACACACACACACACACACACACACAGTCCTCTCTCTCTCTCTCACACACACACACACACACACACAGTCTCTCTCATACACACACAGTCACACACACACACACACACACACACAGTCTCTCTCTCTCTCACACACTCACACACACAGTCTCTCTCACACACACACACACAGTCTCTCTCTCTCTCACACACACACACACACACACAGTCTCGTCTCTCTCACACACAGTCACAGTCACACATACACACACACTCACACAGTCTCTCTCACACACACACACAGTCTCTCTCACACACACACACACACACACACACACAGTCTCACAGTCACATACACACACAGTCTCTCTCACACACACACACACACACACACACACACACACACACACACACACACAGTCACACACACACACACACACACACACACACACACACACACACACACACACACACACACAGTCACACACACACACACACACACACACACACACACACACACACACAGCTATATAATAAGTACAGCTAGTTGTACTGACCCACGGTGGAGACGGTGCTTCTGTTTTCATCCATCACGTCGACGGTGTTTCCCAGAATCAGCTGAACTTTGGGAACCAACATCATGATCGCCAAGATGTCCAGAGCATAACGCACCGTGTCACTCCTAGACAGACAGACAGGCAGACAGACAGACAGAGAGGCAGACAGACAGACAGACAGACAGGAAGATAGACAGGAAGGCAGACAGGCAGAGAGGAAGGCAGACAGACAGACAGACGTAGAGAGAAGCAAGAACTTATTAACACCTTAAATATGTAATTATTAGGGATGGGCGAGTGTTATGCATTTCTTTTTTCATGTGTGTGTGTGTGTCTTTGTGTGTATGTATTTTTAAAGGTGCAGTCAGCCATTCTGGAAAATGCTTGTTGTCAAAATCCCTTCACCGCTAGACTGAGCTGCTATCGTCTGACACAGACACACTTTACCTTCCATTGAAAGTTACACACACTTAAAGGAATACTTCACCAATACGGAACCAGCGTTCTATCATTATAAAATAACTATTATAATATAATGAATGAGGTTTTTTCTTCCCTCAGTCTTCCCTTGGCCCAGCTGTCCTGTTAATCCTGACCCTTACTGTGATGTCACAAGAAGGAAACTGTTGGGTTAGACAGTGAGACCATAAAACACTCTTTCTGCCTTTTCTCAGGCTAAGATGATACGTTTTTTTTTTTTTTTTTGCACATTTATACTAAATAGGATCTCAGAGTTCAATACACCTTCATATTCCAACCGGTGAAGTAGGCCTTTAATCTTCCATTGAAAGTAACACACACACACACCTTCCGTAGTAGGTCCTCCAGTCACACACACACACACACACACACACACCTTCCGTAGTAGGTCCTCCAGTCACACACACACACACACACACACACACCTTCCGTAGTAGGTCCTCCAGTCACACACACACACACACACACACACCTTCCGTAGTAGGTCCTCCAGTCACACACACACACACACACACACACACCTTCCGTAGTAGGTCCTCCAGTCACAGGCAGCAGAGATGAGCTGCAGCATCAGAGGAACACAGGACAGCTTGTGGAACACCTCGACCGGTTCCCATAGGAACCCAGGAGAGCCACATTCCATCAGACATTCCATCATCTCTATCACCTGCTCCCTGCTGTAGGTGTATGCCTGGAACACACACACACACACACAGAAGGACGCACACACACACGAAGACACACACACACACACACACACACACAGACGGGAAACACAGACAGACGGATAGATAGACGGACAGATTGACAGACAGACAGACAGACACAAGGACACACACACACAGAAGGACGCACACACAGAAGGACACACACACACGGAGAGATACAGACAGACAGATAGACAGAGACACACGGACACAGACAGACACAAGGACACACACACAAAAGGACACAAACGCACACGCACACACACAATAAGGGTTTATAAAAACTTTTCAGGAAGCTGAACAAACAGTGTTTCAGGGATCACATTTTCCTGTGATAAGGGAAAACGCCCCAAAAGAAGTATCAAAAATATGCGTGTGTGCATAATAAGATGAAAACACTATGTTCTTTATGATAATGTTGTTGTATAGAAATGTCTCGTACCTTGTAGTAGGGCTGCTGTGGAACAACCGCTCCTCCCTCTGACGAGTGCAGAGACTGTTTCACCTGCTCTGACTTCACCGCCAGATGGGCCTCAAAGTACCTGAGACACACAGACAGGGAGGGAGAGAGACAGGGAGAGAGGGAGACAGACAGAGAGACAGACAGGCAGACAGACAGACAGGGAGGGAGGGAGGGAGACAGACAGACAGACAGACAGACAGACAGACAGACAGGGAGTGAGAGACAGACAGGGAGACAGACAGACAGGGAGGGAGACAGACAGACAGGGAGAGAGACAGGGAGGGAGGGAGGGAGGGAGGGAGGGTGGGAGGGAGACAGACAGACAGACAGGGAGGGAGGGAGGGAGGGAGGGAGGGAGGGAGGGAGGGAGGGAGGGAGGGAGGGAGAGAGACAGACAGGGAGAGAGACAGACACACAGGGAGAGAGAGACAGACAGGGAGGGAGACAGGGAGGGAGGGAGACAGGGAGAGAGAGACAGGGAGACAGGGAGAGAGACAGACAGACAGACAGACAGACAGACAGACAGACAGAGAGGGAGACAGACAGACAGACAGGGAGAGAGGGAGACAGACAGACAGACAGGGAGAGAGGGAGAGAGACAGACAGGGAGAGAGACAGACAGGGAGAGAGACAGACAGGGAGAGAGACAGACAGACAGGGAGAGAGGGAGGGAGGGAGGGAGAGAGACAGACAGACAGGGAGGGAGACAGGGAGGGAGACAGACAGACGGAGAGAGGGAGGGAGGGAGACAGACAGGGAG
>CM047518.1:28479735-28484735 GCA_026122265.1 Ammodytes dubius
AAAAGGCCAAATCCATTCTGCAGGACTCATCACACCCAGGTCACAAACTGTTTGAACTGCTGCCATCAGCCATAGAGATACAGGTCCATGAAAACAGAACAAACAGACTACAAAACAGTTTTTACCCAAACAGCCATAACCTCTCTAAATGTTGCTACCAAAGCTTAGTTGTTACCACTTATACATTTATGAAGTTTAGTTTTGACAGTGCGTGGATATTTTGGTTGTAAAGTTCTTTGGCTCGTGTCTACTTACCAGCAAAGAATGAACACAAACTAGAAAGTTCCTCGTAGCACCTTTAAGGGAACATATTCTTACCAGCAGGGCGTCAAAGGTGAGCTGGACGTTCTTGGTCTTTCTGAGGTCGATGTAGTTCATCAGTAACGAGCGAGTGTCCAACTGCATGAAGACGCCCAGCAGCTACAGCACAGGGGGAAAGAGGAGTCACTTTAAATAACCCAGACACAGACACAGACATAGACACAGACACACACACACACACACAGACACAGACACACACACACACACACCACTAAAGGTGTAGTCAGTGATTCTGGAGAACGCTTGTTGTCAAAAGTCACTTTGTCAAAATCAGTAAATATCTCCTCATGATCTGCTACCATAATAATGTTATAATGTTGCTGATTTTTGCTGAACACATATTTAACCTACTCCCGTCAACTTATTTAACAGTGGATAGAGTAAGTGTGTGTGTGTGGTTAGGAACTACAGAAGCAATTTAGTTAGAAGCTAACTCTGGTGCAATTGCTTTTAAACTTTTTTTTATTTTTTTTTTATCTATGCTTAATAAGTGTGTAGTCATAGCAAATAGTGGACATAGAGTGAGTGTGTGTTACGTGTGTGTGTTCTGACCTCTTGGTAATCTCCTAGTGGCGTGAGATACTGCAGAATGAGCCTCTGTTCCATGGCCGTGGTGAGTGGGAGGAGCCTGTGGTCTGAACCAATCACGATCGAGCTCATCTCAGACCAGGAAGTGCTACTGCCTCCGGGCTGCTCGCTGCTCTCTGCCTCCTCACTGTTAAAGTTACATTTCTGCTTTGCTTTCCTGCCGTTCTCTAGAGGGGGGAATCAAATCAAATCAAATCAAATCAGTTTTATTTGTATAGCCCAATATCACAAATAGACATTTGCCTCAGTGGGCTTTACATTCCATACAGTATGACACCCTGCCCTTGCACCCTTAGCTCGGCTGAGAAAAAACTCCCAGTAAAAAACCCTTTACCGGGATTAAAAAAATTGAGAAAATCTCAGGGAGAGTCGACAAAGTAAGGGAAATAGATTTGTGTTGAAATAGTATTGAAAAATGTTTTTATTTTAATTTCTAAATATGTGTAATTCGCAGCAGCAGGTAAAGTTGACTTGCCTTATCATCACATGCATTACAAGCTTCAAACTGCACTTTACAATAGAAATTAAGAAAAGTATTCATGTAAAAATCCCAATCCAACTTCTAAAATTTTGAGCTGAATAATGATTGTAAAGATTTTTTTTAAATCCATGTATTTCGCAGCCGTGGGTAATGTTGACTTGCCTTAAAATGACATGCATTACACTTCACACTACACATTAAAATGAACATAAAATAAAGATAGGATAGGGTAATTTCATGCCATAAATAATTCCCAAAGAATGCTACACCCGTACCGTTGTCCTTTGTTGCCCGTCTCTTGAGTCCTGTCCGTCTGTCCTCCCCGTCCCTGGGCAAAGGGCTCGGGCTGGCCTGGAACACGATGTCTGGAAGTAGCCTGGTCGAGCTGCTGCTGCTACTGCTACTGCCGCCATTTTTCATTGTTGAACCGATCTGTGATTTTAAAAAAATATTTCTTTACGAAAAGTTTTCCAATCTACAACCGACATTTTCCTCACGATTTTCCTCATGTGTGTGTGTGTGTGTGCTAAAAATAATTCCAGTGTTTATACACAGCCTAGGCTCTGTAAACTGATATGTAAACAAAGGAGGCCACAGTAGATAGCAACATGCCTGTTCACAGAGCCTAGGCTGTGTACTGACACCAGATTTTTTTTCAGCACACACAGAACCGAATATTCCCAAACACACACACACACACACACACACACACACACACACACACACACACACACACACACACACACACACACACCTACCTTTGCTCTGTTGCCCTCCTCATCAGAATGGTCTCCCTCCGTTCTGTCCCTGTGTGGTGTGGAGAGGTTGGCGGTCTGGTCTGAGTGGACCTGAGGTTCCTGAGCTGGATTTTGGTTTTGTGGCGTTTTGTCGTTTGGACCAAATTCTTCCAGTTGGAGCTGAATCAGCCTCTGGATCATGATGGGAACCTGGAAACAAGATACGCCATTTTATTCACGTCGTATTCTTTACGTACATATAAATGAGGAGGAAAAAACGTCATTAGAACCACAAACTAGTTCTTTAAAAGGTCCTGTCTGTGCAAATTCACATACACAGAAACGTTACATTGTTCATATATATATGAGGGCAGTCAATCGATTAAAATATTTATTGTGTGCGTACGTGCGTTTGTTTGTTTCAAACGTGTGTGTGTTTCTGTATGTGTGTGTGAGTGTATATGTGTGTCTGTCTGTCTGTCTGTGCGTGCGTGCGTGCTTGTGTGTGTGGGGGTGTGTGTGTGTGTGTGACTGTGTGTGAGTACTCACCAGCGTAGCATTCTGCTCCCTGTACTTAGCAGCTAGCTCCTGGTGGCTCATGGCTCTGGACAGCAGACCGGTGGAGTAGACACACAGCGGACGCTCGGCCTCGCGAGCCCACAAGAACAACTTCTCTACAAGGCCCTCCTGATAACAGAGAGAGAGAGAGAGAGAGAAGAGAGAGAGAGAGAGAGAGAGAGAGAGAGAGAGAGAGAGGAGAGAGAGAGAGAGAGAGAGAGAGAGACACAAACACACAGGCAGAGAGATGCAAACACAGAGAGACACACACACACACAAAAGACAGACACACAGAGAGACACACAGACAACTCATTAACAGGTCATCAGATGATTTTTTATTTAGCCTTCTTACACAGCATATAAAATCCCTTGCTAACCCCTTAATGTTGGAGAATTTACAGAATAGTAGAATCTACGGTGGCCTTCAAGAACAAGAAGCTTGTTACTAAAGATGGCATCACCCACCACTGCCTCAAGTCTTTCCACAATATCAAGTGATGAGGTGAAGATATAGTTCTAATCATAGCCTAGATCTTTCAAGAAGCTAGTTACTAGAGATGACATCCTATAATCAAATCAAATCAAATCAATTTTATTTGTATAGCCCAAAATCACAAATACATTTGTCTCAGTGGGCTTTACATTCCATACAATATGATATATGATACAATATGATACAATATGACACCCTGCCCTTACACCCTTAGCTCGGCTGAGAAAATACTCCCAGTAAAAACCCTTTACAAGGAATAAAAAAAATTAAAAAATTAAAAAAATCATAGCGTAATAGATCTTTCTGTATTGTTACCTTCTCCTGGAACACCACGGCGGTCTCCAGCCCCGGCATGATGTTCTGCAGCAGGCGACAGGCAGCGGTGTTCAGCTCCAGCTCTCTGCTCGTCATCACATACGTGTCCAGCAGCTGGACAGGGACAAAGCAACACACAGACAGACAGACACACAGACAGACAGACAGACAGAAAGACAGACAGACAGACAGACAGACAGACAGAAAGACAGACAGACACAGACACAGACAGAAACAGACACACACACAAAGTATTATTATTCAGATCATATCATGTACAGTGTTGAATTCATCTGTCAATCATTAAAAAACAAATCTTATTAGATCTTGATCGGTTAAACAAAGGTTTGTTATCTTACCGTTATCTAACAAAACTATTTCATACACAGAAACTCATCTATCACACAGACACACACACACACGCTAGGGATGGGGCCGATCCGATCCAGTATCGGGTCCGATAGGGCTGAAATATGCATATCGGATATCGGGCTGGCAGCTCCGATATATAAAGAATTTATTTTTTATTTTTTTATTTTTTACTATGAAAGAGCGAACGAGCCGTGCGAGCATGCGCCGACGTTCGGTGGAGGGAGAGAGGACACCACTTTCTATTTTGACATACAGTACATATCAGTTTGTTAGCCAGTGAGCTAACCAAAGCTAATCCAAGTCAAGGAAGTGGAGAGGCTTCTGCACTGTGACAAATTCTACTATGTAAAATACAGCCAGAGAGAGGAAGACTGTTCAGACAGACCACCACATATTCTAGTGGGGCAGAAGTGATCATTGAGAAGGATTTTTTTTGTATGACTCTATAATTCTACCTTTAAGATAAATCTATATGCATTTGTGTATATTCCTTGCTCTTTTAAATTAGAATTGCTTAAGCCTTCCTAGCCTTTTACATAACATCACCACCGACAAAAAAATGTATAACACATATGATATCGTATCGGACAGTATTGGTATCGGCCGATATCCAAAACCCAGATATCGGAATCGGATCGGAACTAAAAATAGTGGATTGGTGCATCCCTAACGCACTCACACACACACACACACGCACGCACACTTCAATGAATAGAAAGCAGCGTTCCTCACCGCATTAGTGAATTCATCGTTCATAAACAGCATCTTCAGCAGTTGTCCCAGCATGCAGTTTGGTTCTGCCCGACCTGAAACAGTACACACAATACATCCTTAGGTACTAGAAGAGCCACACTGCTACTGTCTTTGACCTTTGGAGCAGGTGCGGCCTTAACAATCTGGGGGCCCGTTTCAAGACCTAGTGTGAGGCCCCCCACTTTTTTTTTTCTTAAATTCAATTGAATGGGTTGAAACATAGCTAAGGCCGCTACTGCTTTGAAGGAATCTATTTATTCAATTTCAATGGGAAAAAAAAACATTGTATTTATAATTTAAACTGTTACGTTATTTTGATGCTAGTGTAGGCCTACAAGAATAATGTATTACATTTTCAAAGCTGCTTTATTTTCATGTTG
>CM047518.1:28489735-28557235 GCA_026122265.1 Ammodytes dubius
TTCCGCATGGGAGTTGTAGTCCAAAATGCATAAGATAGATAGATAGATAGATAGATAGATAGATAGATAGATAGATAGATAGATAGATGGATAGATGGATAGATGGATAGATAGATAGATAGATAGATAGATAGATAGATAGATAGATAGATAGATAGATAGATAGATAGATAGATAGATAGATAGATAGATAGGTAGGTAGATAGATAGATAGATAGACAGGAACTCATGGCCAATAGATAGCCTACTCTTTTTAACTGTATTTTAGCTATTAAACCACAGCGTTTGTGGTGGTTTTGAGGCCTTTCTATGTCTTTTCGACAGCATTTGTGTGTTTTTGCGTCATATTGCTGAGTAATACACACAGATAATAAACACAATATATAAAAATGTCTGAATAAAAGGAAAATTCTCCATTAGGACCATTGACTTTTTCTTCATTTATTTTTTTATACAGACAAATCAAGTCAATTCAAAATGCCTTACACAGAAAGAGAAAGCCGCATTAATACAAGAAACATACTGCAGCTGGGCATAAAAAGTATGCATGCAGTGTGCTATTGGGACATATACTTTAACTAATTTATTTCATCATAACATGGCTCCTTGAACTTGCCACTTGCTTATATATCTGTCTCATCAGCGGTTGTTTTCACTGGGAGGCTCAGTCCATGTGATGTGACTTCTGCTGCAGTGGATTGTGGGTCATAACTTTTAAACCACAGGACTGGAAGTTGTCTCTCTCCTACAGATGGCACAGAGCCACTGAGGAGTCATACCAGACTGCAAACCCAGGATACAGAGGTTCAGTGAATGTGGTGTTGAAGGTGTGGAGGTGGATCAGTGAGTCAGAGGAGACACTGTAGAAGGACAGAGAGCCAGCAGGACAGTCCACATACACTGCTACTCTGTTAGAGTCAGAGGAGGAGGAGATGGATGTTTCTATGTTATTGTGACGGACAGAGTAACCATCACGATCAGAGCAGAACAGACGCCATGACTGATCATTCTCTCCAAACCTACAGTCATCACTGATTCCTTTCCTGCTGATTCCTCTGTAACTCACTGATATATAAACACTTCCTCTCCACTTAACCTCCCAGTAACGGCGACCAGTCAGACCATTACTACACAGCAGCTGAGGCTTGAAGTCAAATCTCTCTGGATGATCAGGATATGGCTGATGCTTCTCCACCCACGTCACCTTCCTGTTGTTGTCAGACAGTTTGAGTTTTCTGTGTACTGTGTTTGTCTCCAGTGTGAGTTCACAGGCCCCTGATGGAGAGAAAAAGACACAACACAGCAGCAGTTTATCATCAGACACCTGAAGGATTTATTCTCTGATTGTGTCCTGATGTTCAGGGGCCGTATTCACAAAACATTTTAAGGCTAAGAGTAGGTCCTAAGGTCCTGATTTAGGAGTAACTCTCAAAAATAAGGGGCGTTTCACTCCTAATTTTAAGACTCCTAACTTTTTAAGATAAGTGTAATTCACAAAGCATTTTAGCGCTAAAACTAGCTCCTAAATCTATGAAAAGCTAGGAGTCCTCGAGAGGACTCCTAAGTCACTAAGAGTAATTCACAGACAACCATTTGATGGTGTTTTGGAGAGATTTAATGCTAGTGAGCTTTACAAAAGGTACCTTAATAGCTGTAAGGGTTTAATGATCTTAGTAAAGCTATATTTAGAAATGATAGACACATTTATATTTATTACATTTATATAAAAAAATACTTATTAAGTTCCTTTTCCTGCAGTTGCTTTGGGTTTACGATGCGCTGAAAGTTACTGTTGGTGTCACGTTTGGGTTTAATTTGTTACTACAGTAGGCCTATATGTGGCGCTTCGCAGCATCTCCTCCGTTCCACAGGTCCGCTACTGTATAGTTGCGCGTCTCGCCTTTTTCCTTCCGCGTGCACTTTACGATTTCGCCGGCTGTTTCTTAATTGTGAATTTCCTGGTTTGTCGCTGTCTGACTATTGCTGCATAGTCCGCCGTTGAGAGAAATACAGTGAGAGTGCATGGCGTGCAGCTGTTCAATGAGGATATTTTTTACGATTCAAATCATTGTAAAATTTAAAATTAATAGACCTATGTGGCGCTTTTGTAGGTTAATTTTGAACGAATGTGTGGGAAACCCTGCAGTATCTTGGTTTCATGTTAAATCAGTGTCACTTGTCATTAATTGTATATAAAAACTCTTTACTTTAATACAGCGACACGATATGGATATCTCCCAGTGTTTCTATCATAAATTCACTCTTAGCTCTCATTCCCTCTCAGCCAATCACTGTGGGCATAGAAGGTATGAACATGACATCATCCATAGCAACAGGGTCAACACCGCCCTCTAGTCTTAGCTTAGGAGTTCCTCCCATTCCTTAGTAAAAGTTGGTCTTATCAGCTTTGTGAATAGGTTTTAAGAAATTACTCCTTACTAAGAACTTTTAGTGCTCCTTAGGAGTACTCTTAGCGCTAAGATAAAATGTTTTGTGAATACGGCCCCTGTTCTATAAAGTTTAATGATGACACATGTTGTCTGTGGTGTAAAGAAAACCTGAAAACCATACTTGAGTCAGAGATACTACTGACCTACAGAACCACTTGAGTAAAGTAAAAAAGTATCTGATTCTAAAAGTATTAAAGTATGTATAAGTATAATCAGGAAAATCTACATGAAGTTTTAAAAGTCCAAGTGACTGTCCTACTATTATACTGTACATTAGATTATTATGATATCATTTTACCAGGATTTATAAATGGGAATAATCTGCAAACACATTTATTTTCATTGTGGATTAAGGTTTTCATTATTTATTTGTATTGTAAAATGTTTTATTACATTATATTATTATATATACGTATATTGTTTGCTTGGTAAAAAGTAAAATGCTTAAAACGAAAAGCAGCGGATTTCCAATTTGAGAAATTGGAACCATGAAATTGCTGGAATATTTGCATTAAAATCACTAATAATTAATTTTAGACTGTCAATATGCTCAAGTAAAGTAAATACATTTATTAGTTATATAACACATCTACATTTTGTCTCCATCAGTCAAACTGAATCCACACTTACACTTCCTCAGACCAGGTTTTAACCTCTGCTCTCCACCGTGGTCCACCCTGGAGGAAGAAACACAGTCAGAATGATTTTCTATCAACATGATCCTAACTGCTGTTCAACATGAAGCAGTGTTCCTCATTGTGTCAGTGTGACAGAGAAAGCGGCTGAAACTCATCAACTGTCTCCACCATTCTCTCACTGCTGTCTAACACAAGACAGAGAACATAATATATATGTATTAGTGCTGTCAATCGATTAAGGTATTATGAAAAAAAAAATATATATTTATATATCACCCCCTAGACATTTTTAACAGTCCCATTTGTCATTCCATCCTGGCACAAGGCCTGTCCTGTCCTGAAATCTTCCTTTTTGAATTGAGAAATCGATTTTGAATCAAATCGTGGGATTCCTAAATATTCACACTCCTAACTGCCACACCTTTGTCCTGACACCACTCTCAGAAGCATTGAACTCCCCATTTCGATTGATTCACGGTTTTCAGTTTGTTTCATTGTTTTCCGATCACGGCTATGAACCAATCAGATCGCTTGATTTGAGCTACCAGTTTTATAAGAGAAAACACATGTCCTTCTTCATGATGGACCAGAGGGGAAGGACACCAGCAGTGTGTGAGCTCTTGTTGTCTGTCCATACCTGAGAGTGTCCAGTCTCCAGTCTGGATCCTCCGACAGCAGCTTCACTCCTGAGTCTCCAGGATGGTTGTAGCTCAGGTCCAGCTCTCTCAGATGGGAGGGGTTGGATTTCAGAGCTGAGGCCAAAGACTCACAACCTTCTGTTGTGACCAGACAGCCCGACAGACTGGAATTAGAAAAATATCATGAATTCAGTGTTTTAGAAAATCATGTCTGCGGAAAAATCCTACAGATGTTGGAAGATGTTGGAAGCTGGATGAGCAGGATTTGAAAGATCAACTGTTCGATTGCTAAACCACAGTGGGCACAACTGGAGCGACATGTGCAAAACTCTAACAACACTTTGCACAGCAGCAGTTCATGTCGACCAAACTCTAGCTCGTTTTTTGCTTAGTCTGGCTGGCCGGTTTTGTCAGCGTTGTGCTGCCGTCGGATACCAACGTAAGCTCCTCCCCTTCCTGTTGCTGGCTTTCCATATTGTGCTCCTCCTCAAACTCGGAAACAACAAACAAACAACTTTGGCTGTGAGCGAGTCTCCCCGTCTGTGAGGGCAGCGCTCTGCTACACACACACACACACACACACACACACACACACACACACACACACACACACACACACACACACACACACACACACACACACACACACACACACACACACACACACACACACACACACACACACACACACACACAAACACAAACACAAACACAACACACACACACACACACACAGTAGTAACGTTACTGTAGACAGAAATAGAGTGTGTAGATACGCTCAGACTTCAGAATAATAATAGCGGCTGCGATCCGGACGCAGCCTAGCTTAGCCTAGCCTAGCCTAGCCTTTCCACTTTATTGAAAAACTTCCCCTGGCAGAAATACACTCATACACTTACAATTATAGAATATTTACACAGATAAATACTAAATATGGTTATCAATAAATTATAAGAAATATGTATTTATTGAAGCAAACTCCTGATTTTCATTTATTGTTGTTAACCTAAAAAAACTGGTATTTTATAAACTTAACAATTTCATGTGAAAGAATTTCACTCTTTCCTCAAAGAAAATATTACGTAATTTCTGTGAAGTAACTCAAATTATTCAAACTGTAAAGATTAAAAGTTTGTCATTTCTGTATTGGGGTTGGACTAGTGTTTATACTCTGAGTGTGTTCTGAGTGACAGTGTGTGTTATCTCAATGAGGATTGTTAATAGTGTTTGCTGCACTGAGCCTGTTTTGCAGGTGAAGTGAACTGACAGTAGTTAGAGTTTTGCACATGTAGTTCCAGGTGTGCCAAATGTGTTTAGCGAAAACATCCACTGTTAAAAAAAACAGAAGAATTCTGACCTGAGTGTTTCTAGTTTACAGTGTGGACTCTTCAGTCCAATAGACAGACGCTCCACTCCTGAATCCTGCAGGTCGTTGTAGCTCAGGTCCAGCTCTCTCAGATGGGAGGGGTTGGATTTCAGAGCTGAGGCCAAAGACTCACAACCTTCTGTTGTGACCAGACAGCCTGACAGACTGGAATAGATACATATCATGAATTCAGTATTTTAGAAAATCATGTCAGTGGGAAAACTCGACAGATGTTAGAAGCAGGATGAGCAGGATTTGAAAGATCCACTGTTAAAGAAACAGATGAATTCTGACCTGAGTGTTTCCAGTTTACAGTGTGGACTCTTCAGTCCAATGGACAGACGCTTCACTCCTGAATCCTGCAGGTCGTTGTTACTCAGGTCCAGCTCTCTCAGACTAGAGGACTGGGAGCTGAGAACTGAGGACAGAGCTTCACAGCTTCTCTCTGAGAGTTTACAGCCACTCAGCCTGAAGGAGAATTAGTGAAAAGAAAAAACATAGTTGTTTATTATTTAAGAAATGAAGCACTATTGACTTAGGATGTGGATTGTTACTATTTAGTAGGTAAAGTTATACTCAGCAAGATTTTTATTTATTATTTTATTTAGTCAACTTGTCTTTTAACTTCCTATCTATCAAATAGTGATGTTGTTAACATAACTGGTTTTGCTTCTAATGCTTATACGATGATTAAACTTGTGATGAATAAGTTTGATCTACAGTACCGGGAAAACAAGTTTCTCACCTAAACAACTGTGTTATTCAAAAACTAAATGTTTCGTTGTCTTGATGTTTATTTTGAACGCATCATTTTGATGAATTTTTTTCGAATCTGCCTAAAAATCATTTTACTGAGAAAACCTGAACACATCACATCTTAAACTTAAACAGAATCCATAAGCTCAAACGTTAGTGATTTTCGGGTTTTGGAAAAAGCAGAACCGGGTGCTTATTATAACTGGGTTTCAAGCCCCATCCCTCCTGTTTACATGTTTCATATGTCCACCTACAGAGCTTTGTTGGAGGCTTTGACCACTGGCAGCAGCCTCAGAAGAGCCTCCTCTGAAGCAGAGTATTTCTTCAAGTCAAACACGTCCAGATCTTCTTCTGATGTCAGTAAGATGAAGACCAGAGCTGACCACTGAGCAGGAGACAGTTTATCTGAGGAGAGACTTCCTGATCTCAGGGACTGTTGGATCTCCTCCACTAGAGAACGATCATTCAGTTCATTCAGACAGTGGAACAGATTGATGCTTTTCTCTGAAGAGATATCCTCACTGATCTTCTTCTTGATGTACTTTACTGTTTTCTTGGTATCTGTTTCCTTGTTGGTGTTGGAGCTACTTCCTGTCTGTGTCAGCAGACCTCTGAGGAGATTCTGATTGGTCGGCAGTGAAAGACCCAGGAGGAAGCGGAGGAACAAGTCCAGGTGTCCATTTGGACTCTGTAAGGCCTTGTCCACAGCACTCTGGTGGAGATGTGTTAGATTGACTCTGAAGAGTTTGGACCGCCAGGATGTTTTTTGTTCATCAGACATCAGATTGACTCCAGAGTTGATGAACGTCAGATGGACATGAAGAGCAGCCAGAAACTCCTGAATGCTCAGATGGACGAAGCAGAACACATTGTCCTGGTACAGTCCTCTCTCCTCTCTAAAGATCTGTGTGAACACTCCTGAGTACACTGAGGCTGCTCTGATATCGATGCCACACTCTGTCAGGTCTGATTCATAGAAGATCAGGTGTCCTTTCTGCAGCTGCTCAAAAGCCAGTTTTCCCAGAGACTCAATCATCTTCCTGCTCTCTGGACTCCAGTGTGGATCTGTCTCCGCTCCTCCATCATACTTGGTGTTCTTCAGTTTGGCCTGAACCACCAGGAAGTGGATGCACATCTCAGTCAGGGTCTTGGGCAGCTCTCCTCCCTCTCCGGTCTTCAACACATCCTCCAGAACTGTAGCAGTTATCCAGCAGAAGACTGGGATGTGGCACATGATGTGGAGGCTTCGTGATGTCTTGATATGGGAGATGATTCTGCTGGCCTGCTCCTCATCTCTGAATCTCTTCCTGAAGTACTCCTCCTTCTGTGGGTCAGTGAACCCTCTGACCTCTGTCACCATGCCAACACAGTCAGGAGGGATCTGATTGGCTGCTGCAGGTCGTGTGGTTATCCAGAGGCGAGCAGAGGGAAGCAGTTTCCCCCTGATGAGGTTTGTCAGCAGCACATCCACTGAGGTGGACTCTGTCACATCAGTGAGGATCTCATTGTTATGGAAGTCCAGAGGAAGTCGACACTCATCCAGACCGTCAAAGATGAACACAACCTGGAACTCCTCAAAGCTGCAGATTCCTGCTGCTTTGGTTTCACTAAAGAAGTGATGAACAAGTTCCACCAAGCTGTACTTTTTCTTTTTCAGCACATTCAGCTCTCTGAAAGTGAATGGAAATGTGAACTGTATGTCCTGGTTGGTTTTGTCTTCAGCCCAGTCCAGAGTGAACTTCTGTGTTAAGACTGTTTTCCCAATGCCAGCCACTCCCTTTGTCATCACTGTTCTGCTTGGTTCATCTCTTCCAGGTGAGGCTTTAAAGATGTCTTCTTGTCTGATTGTTGTTTCTGGTCTGTCTGGTTTCCTGGATGCTGTTTCTATCTGCCTGACCTCATGTTCATCATTGACCTCTCCAGTCCCTCCCTCTGTGATGTAGAGCTCTGTGTAGATCTGATTCAGAAGGGTTGGGTTTCCTGCTTTAGCGATCCCCTCAAACACACACTGGAACTTCTTCTTCAGGGTTGACTTTAGATCACGCTGACAAACTTCAGAATTACTTCCTGAAATAAAACAGTAGAAATAACATCATTGAGTAATTATAATTTAAAATTCAAATATACACAGAATGTTTAACCCTTGATACTTTAGTAAATGTCTCATTTCACGTTCATGTTAAACCTCTAGAGAAATCCTCTTACTGCTGTGCAGAAGGTCAGCCAGCTCCTCCTGCTTCATTCTCCTCAGGAAGTGCAGTGTGATCTTCAGAAATGCTTCTCTGCTGCTCCTCCTCTGCTCTTCATCTTCACCGTCCAACACCTCCTCATCCTCCCTCTGACCCTCTAAGCATTCTGGGTAATCTGGACTCAGAAGCTTCTGGATCTTCTTCAGCTCGTTCTTCACAAACGTGACAATGTTTTCCTCCAGCAGCTGCAGCAGAATATTTTATGAAACATCAGAAACATGATGGACAGACTGACGGTCCAAATAAAACATGGAAGTTATTGTGAACGGAACAGATATAAAGTAGTTGTTGAACATGTACAGACCATGAATGTGGAGTCCAGGTGTGTTTGTTGCTGCTGGGCAGACCGACCACTGGGAACCTCGGAGACCTCCCGGTCCAACACGCTGTCGGTTCATACAGATTTATTATTAAATTTTTATTTATTTAGATAATTTTTCGTAATTTCTTCACGCATTATTCTACAGAGTGGAGAGACAGACATGAAATGGTGATAGGGAGGGGAGTGACATGCAGAGAAAGACCCTGGCTGGAATCAAACCCCAGGTCTGCTGTGATGAGGACAGTGTCTCTATGGGGGGCACCACGGAGTGGCCCAATTACAGCAAATTTAAAGGCACATTACTTTTTTAAGTCTTACCAAGAGGAGAGTCCATCTTTAAACGTTAGAGGTTCAGCCTTTGACCAGTCGCTCTTGAAGGACACACAGCTGGGTCCAGGTCCAGGAGAGTCCGGTCTCTGACGGATCCTGGTAGACAGAGAGGAAGAACATACAGAGACAGAAATTCACCTTTTAATCTTCAGCCACAGAAGCTAATGGAGAAACAAACAGCTAAGGGATCAAGGTAACGAAGATAACCTGTAAAACATGGGCTGCCCTGCACTCTTCTATTCAGAACTAATGTGATTCTCACCACTTTAGGTAGTTAAGTTAAGTTATCTTTATTAGTCAATTTACTCGAGGCATTAGAAATTTGTCTCATCCCCTCTCAATTTACTTCGGAGGGGGTCAGAGCACAGGGTCAGCCATAGTTATTATATTATATTATTATTATTATTATTATTATTATTATTATTATTATTATTATTATTATTATTATTATTATTATTATTATTATTATCATTATCATTATCATTATCATTATCATTATTATTATTATTATTATTATTATTATTATTATTATTATTATTATTAATTATTATTATTATTATTATTATTATTATTATTATTATTATTATATTATTATTCAATGCTGCAGACATGATAAAGTATGATTGACTAACTCTGTTTCTGGAGAACATCCTTTGAAACATAGTGGTGGCTCCTTGGAACAGTCACTCTTGAAGGACACACAGCTGGGTCCAGGTCCAGGAGAGTCTGGTTTGTCAGGATGGATCCTGATGGAATCACAACAATGTAAAATGGTTCTGAAGAATATTGTTTTAGTTTTGAATGTTTTAATACCTTAAACAAATACAACATAAAATAAATTATTTAATAAATGATTACTGCTGTCCAGCTTTAAACTTCATATTTTCTTCCATAGACCAGTCACTCTTGAAGGACACACCGCTGGGTCCAGGTCCAGGTCTGTTCAACACAACACACACACACACACACACACACACACACACACACACACACACACACACACACACACACACACACACACACACACACACACACACACACACAGAGCTTTGAGTGTGAATAATAACGGTGCAGTGATTTGAGTCATGGACAGTTAGAGATCCTCATGTCACCTCTGAGCTTTGGTCTGGCCGTCATGTTCCCCACACAGAGTGGTTTTAGAGGGAGGGACTCCCTCCTCTCTGTCCTCACTCTGATCCATAGCAGAGCCCACACCTTCACACAAACACAAGAACATGTTCATTCATTACAACAAGCTTTACATCACAGGACACATTAGTTCACTGTCACTAACAGACACAAACATTCAGGGCTGACAGAAACCTGGTTGGATCCTGGAATGAAGTGGTAACGTTAATATCACAAGCTAACCACAACAAAGTAAAAATGTTTACAACAAAGCTACTTCACAGCCTGCCACTTACATTTAGAGTCACACCCTCATAACTGCACTGTCTAAAATCAACATCAGAGTGATGTGATAACCTGTTCAACAAGTGACAAGTGTTTTCAGTGTGTCCCCGCCTCCTCTCCTTTACCTGCCTGAGGCTAATGTTGATCTATTGTATTTAGAGGATGTGTGTAAGAGATGTGTTTATATTGTTTATGATCTGTTTGGCATTGAGTCTGATGCTCTTATACTTAAAGGCCTACTTCACCGGTTTTAATATGAAGGTGTATTGAATTCTGAGATCCTATGTAGTATAAATGTGCAAAGAAAATTGAAATCGGTTCATCCTAGCCTGAGAAAAGGCAGAAAGAGTGTTTTTTAACCCTATATTCTCCTTCTCGTGACATCACAGAAAGAGAAATATAAGGTTAAAAAAAACTTACTTTGTAAATATTACTGTGATGTGTTTTACTTTGACATCACAGTAATATTTACAAGTACGTTTTTTTAACCCTATATTTCTCTTTCTGTGATGTCACGAGAAGGAGAAATATAGGGTTAAAAAACACTCTTTCTGCCTTTTCTCAGGCTAGGATGAACCGATTTAAAAAAATGTTGCACATTTATACTACATAGGATCTCAGAATTCAATACACCTTCATATTCAAACCGGGGAAGTAGGCCTTTAAAATGAGTGTTTCACTTGATCTTGACATTTTTTTTTGCATCATCACAGAAACTCACTCAGTATCAGATAAATCACAAAATAGAACAGATGGTGACATACAAAGTAGATCAGCAGCAGATATGATGTGCATTAAGCTGTATTAAAAAAAACATGGACATAGAATATTGACATGGATGCTATTGAGGAAAAACTAAAATATTAATAAAAAAAAACTAAATCCAATATTTAGAGTTATGTCCTGTGTAGTATTTATTTCTGGGGCTGATGGGTCACTGGATCACATATTGTGGAAGCTTCTGAAGATTTTTTTTTTCTTTGTTTAAAATGAATGAATTTCACGTCATCAATCAAAATATGTGTGCTACTGCTACATGATCCACATTTAGTATAATTGAATATGGCCAAGTCAGCATGAAAATAATGCATTTTGTGTTCACTTCACAGTATTTTATTGACGATGACATGTGGTTACATATTAAAAGACTTAATGGGACATTTTGTCATGAAATGGCCTTTGAGGTTCCTACTTTTAAATCTCACTAATCATTTATTTATACTTGTTTCACGACTAATAAATGGCAAGCACAAATGTTTCCATGATAAAAGCAGCTCAGCCAAAATGATTCAAGGGTGGGACCAGTTCAGACACTCCCTGCATATTTCACTGATGACGTGAGCTCATGTTACAATCAAACTGCCGTTGATTCAACTGAACAAAACTAACAAAACTACATGGAAATCTTTCTAAAGTCACAGTTCTTTAACACAGACAGAAACTCTACAGCATATTACAAATAGATATTAAGAAACAGCCAATCAGCATCAAGAAACATTTCTACCGTCCAGTTAAACAGCGACACAGCACAATGTGATCAAAGTGATCCTGATGATCAGACATTTACAGGTTTCTCTGGGAGGATTCTCACCTGCTGAACTGACTTCAGGTCGACTTACAGACACTTTCCATCTTCATGTGTGGAGGAAACACTGGGAGAGAAGACGCTGCTCATTTCATCCTGCTCAGTCCTGGTGTGTGTGTGATCTGAGGACGCCGTCACACCCTCACAACTTCACAGTCAAAGTCTAAAAATAAACATTAGAGTCACGTGAAAACCAGTTCAACAAGTGAAGAGTGTTTCCAGTCTGTCTCCGCCTCCTCTCCTTTACCTGCCTGTTGATCTATTGTACCTGTGTGTAAGAGGTGTGTTTATATTGTTTATGATCTGTTTCGAAATTATTTCATGATTAAAATTAGTTTTCCATTTGGACTTTACATTGTGTGGCACCTTTCCTCCATAGAATTACATCATCACAGAAACTGAAGTCAGTGTGTAGTTCCAGTATACGTCCACTAGGTGGTGCTATTAATATCCAAAGTAAATCAGCAGCCGATATGATGTGCATTAAGATGTTGAAGAAAAACACATGGATTTTCTATAAGTATATTGATATTAAAAACAATAATCACTAATAATCCAATTTAAAGAGGCGTGTCATATGTGTTCATTATCAGGAAATCATTGAATGAAGTATATAATTTTATATATATAACATTTTCAAAGAAAGATCATTTTGACTCATGTTTCACATCAAAGGGTAAAAAGAATTAATTAAGTTATAGACTAATTTAAGAAGGCTTTAAGTAGAAGGCTTGTTGTCAAATAACTTTTTGTCAAAATCAGTGAATATCTCCTCATGATCCGCTACCTGTCTGTACTGTGTGTGAACTGAAAAAAAAAATCCAGTATTAATACACAGCTTAGGTTCTGTAAACTGGCATGTTGCTAGCTAAGGTTGGCCCCTTTTTGTTTACCTACAGGTAGCGGATCATGAGGAGATATTCACTGATTTTGACCAAAAAGTGATTTTGACAACAAGCGTTCTCCAGAATCACTGACTCCACCTTTAACTGTCCATGCATTTAAATACGTTTTTTACTGTCGATTTTTCTTAAACCCAGAGTGGATCAACAAGCTAAAAAGAAAATGTTGATTTTTTTTTTTTTTTTTTCATACGTTGTAACATACGACACTAAATCTGATTCTGTTTTGTTTATAACATGCTTGTTTACTTTATTATTTGTCTTGTATCTGAATCTACCAAGTTGTATCCAGCGCTGAACGAAGTAAATGTTTTTTTCTACAAAGTGATTGAACTGTAAACTGAATGGGTTGAGACTAAAGACCCCTCCCCCCTGTGACTGTATATTATATTATATTATATTATATTATATTATTATATTATATTATATCATATTATATTATATTATATTACATTATATTATATATTATTATATTATATTATTGTATTATATTATATTATATTATATCATATTATATTATATTATATTATATTATATTATATTATATTATTATATTATAATATATCATATTATATGTAAGTGTGTAATACAGAAGATCTTATTCCTGCTTGGCATGTCTGCCTGCCGCACCTCCTCCGGCGCCCATTTGGTCAGCTGCAGGGTCGTCAGCTGGAGCCACCGTTCACTGATGTTTCGCCCCCTAGCCAGTACATCTCCCGGTGGGGGGGCAGTGGCCAGATGGGGACGTCTCCCCGCCACTCCCTGCAGCTGACCTTATTGGGGTGTTTTCCCCCACGCACAATCCCTCCTCCGTAGCCACAACCAGTAGCTTGACTTCTCAGCTTCCTCTGCCAGCTCTTTGACTGCCCTCTGTAGTTTTGCTCCTGTCATCCCAACTGCTCGCAGAATTTGCACTGTTGATTTCCCTACGAAACCCCGGCATCCAACTTCAACTGGGTGGATGGTTGAAGCCCAGCCAGCCTCCCTGCATTCGGCTGCCAACTCCGAATATTTGAGCCGCTTGAGCTCGTTTGCTGCCGGGATCCCTTGCTCCCAAGGAACGGTGAGCTCGATGACAAAGACCTTCTTTACGGCTGGGGACCACATCAGGACGTCTGGTCTGAGATTTGTTTGGATAATCTCAGGTGGAAATACTAAGCGCTTCCCCAGATCAACCCTCATTTCCCACGCATTTCCAGGGGTGAGCAGAGAGGCCTTTCCCTTAGCTGACTTCTGGCAGTTCTCCCCTGGCTTGACGAAGGGGATACTGTGTTGACGGTGCCTTGAGGAGTTGTTAGCTGCCACTCTGCTGATCTCCAGCAGCTCAGCAAGCTTCCGTAGCACCTGATTATGCCGCCACGTGTAGCGCCCCTGGGTCAGCGCAACCTTGCACCCTGACAAGATATGTTGGAGGCCTGCGCTTGTGTTGCTGCACAACGGGCAATTGTCCTCACTCCCATACCACTGGGAGAGGTTGCGTGGACAAGGGAGTGTGTCGTACGCTGCCCGCATCAGGAAGCTCAGCCGTGCCTGAGGGGTCCGCCAGATGTCTGCCCAGCTGATGTTTCTGGTTGTGGTAGCCTCCCACCGCGTCCATGCTCCTTGCTTGCCCTGTGACACTGCCTTGATGTAGTATTGCTCCTTTTCCGTCTGCGTGATCTCCTCAACAACCATGGTCTTCCTCTGCTCCTTTGTGGCTTGAGACCAGAACTGCACAGGTTCTCCCCAGCCCAATCCTGCACGGTTGTTTTGCACCTTTCCCAGGACCTCTCTGTGCTGCAACCTGCTGATGGCTTGGTCAACCTCTGTGTGTGCCCGCCACTTTCGCCCTGTGCGGACATTCACCTCTGCACTTCTAATCAGCTGGTCCCTGGATTCCTTCAACTCGAGTACCAAACGGGTTTTCTCCTGCTTGTATCCGAGACTGATAGACTTGAATGGAAGTTCCAACGCATTCCTGCCAAACATACCTGCGTCAGAAAAGCAGCGAGGGAGGCCAAGCCATTTCCTGATGTAGCTGTTGGAGACGCCATCCATCTTTTTCACTGTTGATGATGGAATTTCGCAGATTTTCAGTGGCCACATTAAGCGATGGTAGAGTGTGTGTTGGTAGCACCACACTTTATACTTCCCCGGAAGTTGGCTGCTGTTGATCCTGGCCAGACCATCTGTTAGCTGCTTATGCACTGTTCTCCCCATTTGCCTGTCTGAGAGTTCCGCAGAGTACTCCCTCCCAAGGCTTCGAATTGGATGCTCTGCCAACCTCGGAATCTCCTGTCCTCCTACCGTGAACACCACACTGTCATTCCTTGTTCCTTTCCGAATTGAGAGGCTCCGAGACTTTGATGGCTTAATCTTCAGTCTTGCCCATGTTGTTAGTTCGTCAAGGCGGTTCAGGAGTCTTGTTGTACATGGGGCTGTTTGTAAAATGCTTGTTACATCATCCATGTAGCTTCTCAAGGCGGGCAGTCTCACTCCGGTTGCTGACCTCATGCCTCTTGCCACTTGCCTTGTTCCGATGAGGAGAATCTCGAAGACTGTGACGAAGAGTATCGGAGAGATGGAACATCCCATGGCAATGCCGACCTCCAATTGCTGCCATCCCGTCAAGAAGCCGTCGAGGGAGAAACACATATGGAGACCGCTGAAATACCTGGATATGATCTTGATAACACAGGTTGGTGTGTGAAAAAACTCCAATGCGTATTCAATCAACTTGTGCGGGACTGATCCGTAGGCGTTTGCCAAGTCAAGCCAAACCACGTGTAGGTCGCCTTTCTCTCTCTTGGCACGCTGTATCTGCTCCCAGATGACGGAGGAGTGCTCTATGCAACCAGGAAAGCCTGGGAGACCTGCCTTTTGGCAACTGGTATCGATGTAATTGTTACCCTTGAGGAAGCTTGTCAATCTTCTCGCCAGCACAGAGAAAAAGATTTTACCTTCCACATTCAGTAATGCGATACTCCTGAACTGGCTTATCTCGGTAGAATTCTGCTCTTTGGGAATGAAGATCCCGACTGCTTGCTGCCATTCTGATGGGATGGTTTGGGTCTTCCATGCTGTCCTCATGAGCTTCCATACGATCTTTGCCACTTCGGGGCAGTACTTATAGACCTTGTACGGGAGCCCATTCGGTCCTGGAGCTGACGCTGATCTGGCCTTTTTGATGACTTCTCTGAACTCACTCAGCCTTGGGGGGGAGGTGTCGAAAGGTATGCTCGGTTGTGTTGGGCGCGGCACATACCCTGGGGAGCCAAGTGGTGTATCTTTGGCTGCATCTGAGTATTGCCCCTTGATATGTTGTTCGAGAGTTTCTTTGGATGTGACAAGTGTGCCGCTTCTCTTCTCATCCAGCAACTTCCGTGCATACCTGAAAGGGTCCTTGAAGAAATCTCTTCTCTCCTTCTCTTTTCTTTTCCTCCTCCTCCTAATCCGGTCTGCCCTACGGAGCGTAGCAAGCCTTTTCTTTAGCTCATCCCACAGCACCTTCAGACCGGCTTTCTCCTCTGGGGCTGCTTTCCTCCAACTCTTGCGTAGCTGGCGTCGGTTGCGTACCAGCTCTTCAATGCATTTCTCCCTCCGTCCTTTACGCTGCAGGGCTGGGGCTTTCTTGGCGGTCACTTCTCCAAACATCCCTTTACATTCCTCATAAATGATGTTGCCGACCATGTTCAGTTTCCGATCCACATTGCCTCGCAGAGAATGCTCCAATACTTCACTTAGCTGTTGGTCAAGTCTGCCCCACTCCTCTTGATTGTTTGCCTTAGGCCACTTGATTTTGTTGCGCCGCTCTGGTTTTTTCAGGTTGCTTGCTGGTTGTACATCTGTAGGGGGGCTGACGTGGTCCTCGCTCTGGAGAGTTGGCTCCATCCCTAGGCTTGCAAGGTCTTCGGTTGACCTTCCAGCATCGTTGGGTCCTGTTGCACTATGGTTTCCTACCTGGCTTTGGGTCCCTTTCGTCTGACCTGCCGAAGCAGTGCGATGATGCTGGTCAGTGTTCCTTCCGCACTTCATCCTACCTTGATGTATGTGCAAGCCTCTGAGCGAAGTCACTTTCTGCCACCCACATTTACACTTCTGGAGGGTCTTCTCGTTGTCCTTGTTCGTTCCGTTCGTTACCAATTGATCCGTCCTGTTAGGCCCATCTTCCATCCCGCCTCTCGGAGGGCCTTCGGGTTGTTTTCTCTTAATTCGTTTCGTAGTCAGTTTGAGGTGCTTCCCCTTGAGGAAGCTAGTGGGTAGGGTGACTAACCGCCCACTCCTGGTGCAGTCTCTCCCGCTGTCCTCCGGTCTTTCCCGGATGTCCACCAGTCTTCCCTGGACGCCAACTGCACTTTCACAGTAGTCACTGGTTCTCCAGATTTGTAAGTGTGTAATACAGAAGATCTTATTCCTGCTTGGCATGTCTGCCTGCCGCACCTCCTCCGGCGCCCATTTGGTCAGCTGCAGGGTCGTCAGCTGGAGCCACCGTTCACTGATTATATTATATTATATTATATTATATAGTTAGTGTTTTTATCAATTCAACCATTCCACTTTCTTCTTTTTATTAAAGGTGCAGTGTGTAATATCAGAATATTTAGCGGCATCTGGTGGTGAGATTGTAGATGTCAGCGCTCCCTTGCTAACCCCTCCCTTTGTGGAGAATTTACAGAAGCTACGGTGGCCTTCAAGGACAAAAAGCTATAGTTACTAAAGATGGCATCATCCACCACTGCCTCAAGTCTTTCCACGATGTCAAGTGATGAGGTGAAGATGTATTTAGTTATTTATTCTATAGTACTTCTTCTTCTTGGTCTTCCAACAGGTGCATTTCCCAGGACGCCCACTATATATAAAAACGTGTCAGGCTGTTAAGTTTGTCCGTTCTGTGCTACTATAGAAACATGGCGGTGCAACATGGCGGCCTCAGCGCCCCGCTCCTATGTAGATATAAAAGGCTCATTCTAAGATCATAAAAAACAAATTTTATTTTCAAGAGGTTGTACATTAATTAAAACATACTGATGAATATCATATTCCATTTCTACCAAGTCTGTTCTGAAAAACACCAATACATTCCACACACTGAAGCTTTAAGTCAATTGCCCATTTATCTCTTTTGTTTATTGGTGAATGGATTGTTTGGTTATAAAATGTCATAAAAACATTACATTTTTTCATCACATTTTCCTTAAGACCAAGTGATTTTAGGTTTGTTATCTTTGTACAAACAAAGTCAATTCAAGGTGATTTACGTTAGACATAAAAGGCATTAAGACCGGGAACACAAGGCAACCTTAAAATATGATTCAAAAGAGTAAAATAAAAGACAATAATAATAAAGATCACAGTGCAGTGTAAGATCCAAATCTAGTTAATTTGTTTTTAGTGGATCAATTGGTTGTGCAGTAAAGGAAAAACAATAATTACAATATATACAGTATATTGTCTGAAAAAAAGTTACATTTTCTATTAGGACCAAATGACATTAAGTATATATTACTTCTTAGTGTAAATACAAGTCAATTCCAAGTGCCTTACACAGACAGAAAGGCATTAAGACAAGAAACATACTGCAGCTGACCATAAAAAGTATGTAGTTTGCATACAGTATGCCACAGTTTGGACATACTTATACTACTGGTATATGTATTTTGTGATTACGTTGCACCTTGAACTTGCTTATCGCCACCCTCTTAAAATAATGGCCTAAGTCACTTTTTGGCCAAAATGATTTTTTTGCTTAAATCATCTCCTCATGATGCTGGCCACCTCTGGTAAAATGGCCTAAATCCTCAGTTGTGATTTTACTTGACATAGGCCATTATACCATATTACCAGAATGTCAAGAGTGTGTTTTAGGCCATTTTATTTTGCCTAAGTCAAAATGTACTGTTAACTTTTTTTTTCAAGGACATTTCACAAGTGTGTAAAATGGCTTAAGTCACAAGTTAAACATTATTATAAAGGGTTTATTCCTAATATCTTACATAGTTGACAGAAATTGTTATTACAATGTAAAGAGTCATCTTTTGACATAACCTGTTTGAGTGAAATTATTAATGAATATCATATATTCAATCTTTTGGTTAAGTTTTTTGTGTTTCCTGAAAACACTGAAAAAATGACTTAGGCCATTATTTTAAGAGGGTGACGTTATAGAATATATCTGTCTCATCGCTATTTTTTTCACTCTGAGGCTCAGTCCATGTGACCTAACTTCTGCTGCAGTTGTGGGTCAGAATCGCCCAAAAAGCTGATAAAGGTGGAGTCAGTGATTCTGGAGAACACTTGACAAAATCACTTTTTGTCAAAATCAGTGAATGTCTCCACACGATTCACTAACTGACTGGTGTTAATACACAGCCTTGGCTCTGTAAACTACACAAAGGGTATGTAAACAAAGGGGCCCACTGTAGCTAGCAACATGCCAGTTTACAGAGCCTAGGCTGTGTATTATCACTGGATTTTCTTTCAGTGCACACACAGTACATAGGCTAGCCTTCAGGTTGTGGATCGTGAGGAGATATTCACTGATTTTGACCAAAAAAAATAATAAATTGACAAGCATTCTCCAGAATAGCTGACTGCACCTTTAAACCAAAGGACTGGAAGTTGTCTCCCTCCTACAGACGACACAGAGACACTGAGGAGTCAAACCCAATCACAAACCCAGGGTAAAGAGGTTCAGTGAATGTGGTGTTGAAGGTGTGGAGGTGGATCAGTGAGTCAGAGGAGACACTGTAGAAGGACAGAGAGCCAGCAGGACAGTCCACATACACTGCTACTCTGTTAGAGACAGAGGAGGAGGAGATGGATGTTTCTTTGTTATTGTGACGGACAGAGTAACGACCATCAGAGCAGATCAGACTCCAGGACTGATCATCACTTCCAAACCTACAGTCATCACCGCCTCCTTTCCTGCTGATTCCTCTGTAACTCACTGATATATAAACATATCCTCTCCACTCGACCTCCCAGTAACCGCGACCAGTCAGACCATTACTAGACAGCAGCTGAGGCCAGAGGTCAAATCTCTCTGGATGATCAGGATATGGCTGCTTCTCCTTCACATGTGTCACCTTCCTGTTGTTGTCAGACAGTTTGAGTTCTCTGTTTACTGTGTTTGTGTCCAGTGTGAGTTCATGGGAATCTGATGGAGAGAAAAAGACACAACACAGCAGCAGTTTATCATCAGATACCTGAAGGGTTTATTCTCTGATTGTGTCCTGATGTTCAGTTCTATAAGGTTTATTGATGACACATTTTGTCTGTGGTGTAAAAAAAACCTTAAAACCATACTTGAGTAAGAGATACTACAGACATACAGAACCACTTGAGTAAAGTAAAAAAGTATCTGATTTTAAAAGTATTAAAGTATGTATGAGTATAACCAGGAAAATGTACCTAAAGTATTATACAGTAAGTCCAAGTGACTGTCCTACTATTATACTGTATATTAGATTATTATGATATCATGTATTTTAAAGCAGGATTTGTAGCTGGGAATAATTTGCAAATACATGTTATTTTCATTGTGGATTTAAGTTGTTATTATTTATTTGTATTAAATATTTATTGTTTGCCTGGTAACAAGGGAAATGATTGAAAGGAAAAGCAGCAGATTTCCGATTTGGGAAGTTGGGACCATGACATTCCTGGAATATTTACATATTTGCATATTTGCAATAAAATCACTGTTATCAAAATTAATTAATCTTTGACACTCAAAATGCTTAAGTAAAGTACAAGTGCATAAAACTTGTACCTAAATACATTCATTAGTTATATTACACGTCTGCATTGTGTCTCCATCAGTCAAACTGAATCCACACTTACACTTCCTCAGACCAGGTTTTAACCTCTGCTCTCCACCGTGGTCCACCCTGGAGGAAGAAACACAGTCAGAATGATTTTCTATCAAGATGAGTCCTAACTGCTGTTCAACATGAAGCAGTGTTCCTCAGTGTGTCAGGGGCACTTTACACGGCCACGCAAAACGGTGCATACGCAGAAAAATTTCTGCGGTTGCACTATATCATTTACAGGAAAACAGCAAACGCAAACGCAGGCATGAACCGCAGATTTTTGAGATCACCTCCGAGGGAGGATTTTTTGGAAAACTTAACGGTTTTGGTTTCCTGTAAACACCGAAACCATTTCCCCTGATAACGCTGACGTCACGGCTCCACCCTCACACATGCGCATTGCGTTTGGATATAAATAGGCATGCGCCGTCTTTGTAGGTCCACGTGCGCCAGTTGGAAAACAACAACAACAATGGCGGATCACCGAGCTGTATTCGTTGTGCTCATGGACGTTGTGCTGTTGCTGATGCATTTGTTATCGTGCCACCAATCGCTCCTACAAGCAAATAGGGAAAGAGTTGTGCTCTGCCTGTTTTTCTAGCTAAATAAACGTGTGTCACTTCTATATGCCAGGGACACGGCTCTACATTAAAAAAACACTATCAGCGTGCAGCGGTTAAGTTAGGCTACTGTTCAACAAAAGGAGCATTAAGGCTACGGCTTCACAGTAAAAGCATTTCACTGGCTAAACATTCATAGCATTTCGCTGGACACACGTGAGTTGACTTTCATTTTGAAGTACGCCTAACAGGAAAATATCCGCTCACGAAGCCCCTTCACTATCAGCAAGTCTGCTGTTTTTTCCGAGTTCAATGCGGTGAAATAAGAGGACAGAAAGCTTGTCTTTTACAATATTTGTAACCCCAAGCTTACACCAACCGCTTTATGAACGTTAGTGGCATTAATTTTCGGTTACAGTAAGGTTGTATGCATCAAATTGTACCGGAAGAGCTATCTACTAGGCTGTGTCACCGCTGACTTGGCTTGGCATGGCTGCTACTTCAGCGATTTCGGCCCGTTTCCTCTGAAAACTTTGTGTACGGGTGAAGATGTCAGATAAATTGTGTCTGAACGGGGGTTTTTTTTTTTAAACCAAAAACGGGAAAACTCACGTTTTCACTGTGTAAAGTGCCCCTCAGTGTGACAGAGAAACAGACTGAAACTCATCAACTGTCTGCCACAAGACAAAGAAGATACTATTCTCACTGGCCACTTTATTAGGTACACCAGTTGAATTTCTTGTAAACACATATAACTTATCAGCCAATCTCAAGGCAGCAACTCAATGCATTTAGGCACGTAGACCTGGGACCTCATTTATAAACTGTGCGTAGAATCATTCCTAAAACATTACTCAACAAACTCAGAATGTATGTCTGCAAAGAAAATTTGAGATTTATTAAAACATGCGGCGCACACTTGTTTCAATTTACAAATACCTGCAGTGAATTATGCGCACACAATCTCCGCCCAGTGTCATCCAACTTCTCCTACCAGTTCCATCAATGGTGATTGCTAAATTTTACAAGCAATTGAACAGGTGTACCTAATAAAGTGGCCAGTGAGTGTATATTTATTGGGGCTGTCAATCAATTAAAGTATTAAGAAAAAATATATATCACTAAATATATATCACCCCCTAGACAATCTTAACAGACCCCTTAGTAATTCCATCTTGGCACAAGGCCTGTCCTGAAATCCTCCTTTTTACCGAATTGAGAATTCAATTTTAAATAGAGAATTGATTTTTCAAATTCTGGGATTCCATAATATTCACACTCCTAATCACCTTTGTCCTGACACCACTCTCAGCAGCATTTAACTGCCCATTTAGATTGATTCATGGTTTTCAGTTTGTTTTGTTGTTTTCCTATCACGGCTAGGAACCAATCAGATCTCTTGATTTGAGCTTCCAGTTCTATAAGAGAAAACACATGTCCTTCTTCATGATAGACCAGAGGGGAAGGACACCAGCAGTGTGTGAGCTCTTGTTGTCTGTCCATACCTGAGAGTGTCCAGTCTCCAGTCTGGATCCTCCGACAGCAGCTTCACTCCTGAGTCTCCAGGATGGTTGTAGCTCAGGTGCAGCTCTCTCAGATGGGAGGGGTTGGATTTCAGAGCTGAGGCCAAAGACTCACAACCTTCTGTTGTGACCAGACAGCCTGACAGACTGGAATTAGAAAAATATCAAGAATTCAGTATTTTAGAAAATCATGTCAGCTGAAAAATCCTACAGATGTTGGAAGAAGTTAAGAGCTGGATGAGTAATATTATACAAGATCCACTGTTAAAGGTTCAATGATTTGGTCCTTTTAGCTAACTTCTTGTCACTGTCAACAATAGCAGTTAGCAGTCCCTCCCTCGTCCCTACATCACCACCACATGAATGGAGCAGCAAGTGATCGTTCATGGGCACAGAGATCCGCCTCTTTATACAATGGTTGCTGTATGAATATAGATTTAACACTTAAATTAACAAACAAAAATACTTTCCCTTTAAACAAACAGATGAATTCTGACCTGAGTGTTTCCAGTTTACAGTGTGGACTCTTCAGTCCAATGGACAGACGCTTCACTCCTGAATCCTGCAGGTCGTTGTTACTCAGGTCCAGCTCTCTCAGACTAGAGGACTGGGAGCTGAGAACTGAGGACAGAGCTTCACAGCTTCTCTCTGAGAGGTTACAGCCACTCAGCCTGAAGGAGAATTAGTTAAAACAAATATATAATTATTTATTATTTATAAAATTAGTGAACACACAAAAAATAAAGCATGTTTCATATGTCCACCTACAGAGCTTTTTTGGAGGCTTTGACCACTGGCAGCAGCCTCAGAAGAACCTCCTCTGAAGCAGAGTATTTCTTTAGATCAAACACGTCCAGATCTTTTTCTGATGACAGTAAGATGAAGCCCAGAGCTGACCACTGAGCAGGAGACAGTTTATCTGAGGAGAGACTTCCTGAACTCAGGGACTGTTGGATCTCCTCCACTAGAGAACGATCCTTCAGTTCATTCAGACAGTGGAACAGATTGATGCTTTTCTCTGAAGAGATATCCTCACTGATCTTCTTCTTGATGTACTCAACTGTTTCCTTGTTGGTGTCTGGGCTACTTCCTGTCTGTGTCAGCAGACCTCTTAGGAGACTCTGATTGGTCGGCAGTGAAAGACCAAGGAGGAAGCGGAGGAACAAGTCCAGGTGTCCATTTGGACTCTGTAATGCCTTGTCTACAGCACTCTGGTGGAGATGTGTTAGATTTACTTTGCCTCTGAAGAGTTTAGACCGCCAGGATGATGTTTGTTCATCAGACATCAGATTGACTCCAGAGTTGATGAATGTCCGATGGACATGAAGAGCAGCCAGAAACTCCTGAACACTCAGATGGATGAAGCAGAACACCTTGTCCTGGTACAGTCGACTTTCCTCTCTGAAGATCTGTGTGAACACTCCTGAGTACACTGAGGCTGCTGTGATATCGATGCCACACTCTCTCAGGTCTGATTCATAGAAGATCAGGTTTCCTTTCTGCAGCTGCTCAAAAGCCAGTTGTGCTAGAGACTTGATCATCTTCCTGCTCTCTGGACTCCAGTGTGGATCCGTCTCAGCTCTTCCATCATACTTTGTGTTCAGTTTGGCCTGAACCACCAGGAAGAGGATGTACATCTCAGTCAGGGTCTTGGGCAGCTCTCCTCCCTCTCCGGTCTTCAACTCATCCTCCAGAACTGTAGCAGTGATCCAGCAGAAGACTGGGATGTGGCACATGATGTGGAGGCTTCGTGATGACTTGATGTGGGAGATTATTCTGCTGGCCTGCTTTTTATCTCTGAATCTCTTCCTGAAGTACTCCTCCTTCTGTGGGTCTGTGAACCCTCTGACCTCTGTCACCATGCCAACACAGTCAGGAGGGATCTGATTGGCTGCTGCAGGTCGTGTGGTTATCCAGAGGCGAGCAGAGGGAAGCAGTTTCCCCCTGATGAGGTTTGTCAGCAGCACATCCACTGAGGTGGACTCTGTCACATCAGTCAGGATCTCATTGTTGTGGAAGTCCAGAGGAAGTCGACACTCATCCAGACCGTCAAAGATGAACACAACCTGGAACTCTTCAAAGCTGCAGATTCCTGCTGCTTTGGTTTCAGTAAAGAAGTGATGAACAAGTTCCACCAAGCTGTACTTTTTCTCTTTCAGCACATTCAGCTCTCTAAACGTGAATGGAAATGTGAACTGTATGTCCTGGTTGGTTTTGTCTTCAGCCCAGTCCAGAGTGAACTTCTGTGTTAAGACAGTTTTCCCAATGCCAGCCACTCCCTTTGTCATCACTGTTCTGATTGGTTCATCTCTTCCAGGTGAGGCTTTAAAGATGTCTTCTTGTCTGATTGTTGTTTCTGGTCTGTCTGGTTTCCTGGATGCTGTTTCAATCTGTCTGACCTCATGTTCATCATTGACTTCTCCAGTCCCTCCCTCTGTGATGTAGAGCTCTGTGTAGATCTGATTCAGAAGGGTTGGGTTTCCTGCTTTAGCGATCCCCTCAAACACACACTGGAACTTCTTCTGCAGGTTTGACTTTAGATCACGCTGACAAACTTCAGAATTACTTCCTGAATTAAAACAGTAGAAATAAGATCATTGAGTAATCATAATTTAAAATGCAAACATGAATGCAGACACCCATTTTCCCCTTGATCTCTTGAGACTTCAGTAAATATCCCATTTCACCATCATGTTGAACCTTTAGAGAAATCCTCTTACTGCTCCACAGAAGGTCAGCCAGCTCCTCCTGCTTCATTCTCCTCAGGAAGTGCAGTGTGATCTTCAGAAATGCTTCTCTGCTGCTCCTCCTCTGCTCTTCATCCTCACCGTCCAACACCTCCTCATCCTCCCTCTGACCCTCTAAGCATTCTGGGTAATCTGGACTCAGAAGCTTCTGGATCTTCTTCAGCTCGTTCTTCACAAACGTGACAATGTTTTCCTCCAGCAGCTGAAACAGAATATTATATGAAACATCAGAAACATGATGGACAGACTGACGGTCCAAGTGAAACATGGAAGTTATTGTGAACAGAACAGATGGAAAGTAGTTGTTGTTCATGTACAGACCATGAATGTGGAGTCCAGGTGTGTTTGTTGCTGCTGGGCAGACCGACCACTGGGAACCTCTGAGACCTCCTGGTCCAACACTCTGTCGGTTCATACAGATTTATTATTACTTTATTGTTAATTTTTTCACGCATTCTTCGACAGAGATGAAATGAGGATAGGGAGGGAAATTACATGCAGAGAAAGACCCTGGCTGGAATCGAACCTAGGTCTGCTGGCACAGAGCCTCTATGGGGCTCTTACCACTACACCAATTACAGCAAATTTAAAGGCTCATACCGAGAGGAGAGTCCATCTTTAAACGTTAGAGGTTCAGCCTTTGACGAGTCGCTCTTGAAGGACACACAGCTGGGCCCAGGTCCAGGAGAGTCCGGTCTCTGATGGATCCTGGTAGTCAGAGAGGAAGAACATACAGAGACAGAAATTCACCTTTTAAAGTTCAGCTAATGTAGAAACAAACAGCTAATTGATCAAGGTAACGATAATAACTAATCTGTAAAACATGGTTTGCTCCTCTAATCAGAACTAATGCTCATAGATAAAGAAATCAAACTTCCTCTCAGGAGAGATGGATAGTAACAGACACAAACATTTACATTCTGACCTCTGATCAGCAGACTGGGCTCCATCTTTGAAGTTAATAGGTCTGTCCATAGACCAGTCACTCTTGAAGGACACACAGCTGGGTCCAGGTCCAGGAGAGTCTGGTTCGTCATGTTGGATCCTGATGGAATCACAACAATGTAAAAGGCTTCTGAATATAATTGTTTGACTATTGAAAGTCTTAATACTGAAAACAACAAACTGTGAAATAAGTTATTACTGTTGTCCAGCTTTGAACTCCATAGGTTTATCCATAGACCGGTCACTCTTGATGGACACACAGCTGGGTCCAGGTCCAGGTCTGTTCAGCACAACACACACACACACACACACACAAACACACACACACACACACACACACACACACACACACACACACACACACACACACACACACACACACACAGAGCTTTGAGTGTGAATAATAACGGTGCAGTGATTTGAGTCATGGACAGTTAGAGATCCTCATGTCACCTCTGAGCTTTGGTCTGGCCGTCATGTTCCCCACACAGAGTGGTTTTAGAGGGAGGGACTCCCTCCTCTCTGTCCTCACTCTGATCCATAGCAGAGCCCACACCTTCACACAAACACAACAACATGTTCATTCATTACAACAAGCTTTACATCACAGGACACATAGTTGCAATGAAAGGTCGTGTCAGCTATTCTGGTGAATAGTTTTTGCCAAAATCACTTTTTTCCAAATCAGTGATGAAAGAGATGCTGGTGTTAATACACAGCCTAGGCTTTGTAAACAGGAATGTAAACAAATAGTGTTTAAAGGAACAGAGGCAACTGTAGCTAGCTAAATGCCCATTTACAGAGCCTAGGCTGTGATCACTTATTTTCACAAAAACAGATTTTGAACTGAACCCTTGTTACATCCTGAAGAACAAAATGCATTTTGGGTATTAATTGAGGTCAAGAGAAAATCAAGGCCTGTGTCTTTAAATCTTTAAGTGATGACAAAGGTTGAACAGAGACACAGGAGAGCTCATGTTGTTTCCTGTTCGACCAGTTCAGACATTCCCTGCATATTTCACTGATGATGTGAGCTCAGGTTACAATCAAACTGCTGTTGATTCTACTGAACAAACTAACAATATTACATAGAAATGTCATCGTGATTTAACCTGGAGAGAAACTTAACAGCATATTTCAAATAGATGTTAAGAAACAGCCAATCAGCATCAAGAAACATTTCTACCGTCCAGTTAAACAGCGACACAGCACAATGTGATCAAAGTGATCCTGATGATCAGACATTTACAGGTTTCTGTGGGAGGATTCTCACCTGCTGAACTGACTTCAGGTCAACTTACAGACACTTTCCATCTTCATGTGTGGAGGAAACACTGGGAGAGAAGACACTGCTCATTTCATCCTGCTCAGTCCTGGTGTGTGTGTGATCTGAGGACGCCGTCACACCCTCACAACTTCACAGTCAAAGTCTAAAAATAAACCTCAAAGTCACGTGATAACCTGTTCAACAAGTGAAGAGTGTTTCCAGTCTGTCTCCGCCTCCTCTCCTTTACCTGCCTGAGGCTAATGTTGATCTATTGTAACTGTGTGTAAGAGATGTGTTTATATTGTTTATGATCCGTTTCAAAATTATTTCATGATTAAAAAGAGTTTCCCATTTGGTCTTGACATTGTGTGGCACCTTTCCGCCATAGAATTACATCTTTACAGAAACTCAGTCAGTGTGTTGTAGTTCCAGTATCCGTCCACTAGATTAAAAACAATAATCACTACATTTAAAGAGTCACATGTGTTTATTATTGAGAAATTATTTAATGAAGTATATAATATAACGTTTTCAAAGAAAGATCATTTTGACTCATGTTCAACATCAAAGGGTTAAAAAAACTGAATTAAATGATAGACTTATTTAACAAAAACAAAAGTGTAGAAAAACAGTAAATCTTCAGTGATATCTTGTTGGTTTGGTGTCTGGGGCGTAAGCAGCTGTTTCTGCCACTTCAGCTGCGTTCAGCTCAGATAGAAAACTCATAGTTTACACCTGGACTCCTTTCACTGCTTCAAGTCGTTCTGGTGCATTCTTCTTCTATTATTAATCCACATTGTCCTTTAGCTGTTCTCTAATATAATGTGTTTTTGCAGTGTTTTTTTTGGGATTTTTTTCGTTCTTTGGGTGTTTTTTGCTCCATTTCTTTGGCTGTTATTTTGACGATTGAGTGGTTTTCCTTTTACAAAAAGAGGGGGAAAAAACTGATAATGGCAACAAAAAAGTGACAAAAGAGTATTGCTAAAATAGGACATCACAAATAAAAGTAGAACAATTGTCCGTTCGGGCTGTTTTTTTGGTGCCTTTTCGGGGGACTCTTTTTGGGGACTTTTTTCTACTGAGTTCTTTTTGACCCAAAAATCGTTAAAAGCGCAAATAATGCATCAGAATGGGATAAAAGTATGTGTTCTAATATTGTGCAAGATGTTTTCTATGTATTTTGCGACTCTCTTTGCCATGCTTTTTTCATTGTCCTTCAACTGTTCTCTAATATAATGTGTTTTTTTGCAGTGTTTTTGGGGTGGTTTTTGCTGCATTTCTTTGGCCGTTATTGGGGCGATTGGATGTTTTTTTTTACAAAAAGAGCATGAAAAAGCGGAAAAAGGGGACAAAAAAATTACAAAAAAGGCGAAAAAAGATGTGGTTAACAAAAAATGACATCACAATTTAATATAAAAACATTGTCCGAGTGGTGCCTTTTTGGGGCATTTTTTTAGCAGATCTTTTGACGAAAAAGCATTAAAAATAGTTAATAATGCATCAAAATATAAAAAATACATATACATATTTAAAAAAGCAACATACTGCAGCAGGCCATAAAAAGTATGTAGTTTGCATGCAGTATGCTCCAATTTGTACAGGTATATTTCATCATAACGTCGCGCCTTGAAATTGCCTCTTAGATTAGATTAGATTTGTTTCACTTTGTCATAACACAACAACAAGTTACAATGCAACAAAATATAGGTGGGTCTAACCAGAGTGCAAACATCGGTTTTATGCAATAAGCGTCAATTTATATATGTACAGTATTTATGTTTTATACAGCGAATCATTAATTACAACAGTAATACATCATTTAACAGTAAAGTAAAGTCCAAGTAGTGCAAATAGAAAGTGCAAGTAAGCAGTAGGGACTAGGCAGTATGAGATAGAGATGGGTATCTTGTAAGCAGTCTAGCTGCTGAGGGGAAGAAGCTGTTTTTAGTCCTGTTAGTTCTGCTTGGGAGGCTGCGGTAGCGTGCCCCAGAGCGGGTGTCACGTTGGAGGGTGAATAGTCCATGGTTGGGGTGAGAGGTTGATGATGTTACCTGGCTTTCGTAGACACCTCTTCTCATATATAGAGGTTATGGTAGGGAGTGTGGTATTGGCGATGCGTTGGGCGATCTTCACCACTGCAGTGATTTCAGGTCCATGATGTTTCCGAACCAGACTGTGATGCAGGTGGTGAGGATGCTCTCGATGGTACAGCGGTAACAGTTCAACAGCACTTTGGGAGGATAGATGGATTCGAGCCAATTTCCTGCGGAAGATGATGCGTTTGTGGGCTTTATTAAAGAGGGTTGTGATGTTGGGGGTCCAGGAGAGGTCCTCAGAGACGTGGACTCCAAGGAACATAAAGCTGGTGACACACTCGACCTCCTCCCCATTGATATGGTCAGGGGGGTGTTGTTTGTTGGTTCCTTCTGAAGTCCATGATGATCTCTTTGGTCTTGTGTGTTGAGGACCAGGTTGTTGTTGGTGCAACACTCTGCTATGTGCCAGACCTCGGCACATAGCAGGGGCGGCAGTGGCAAAGTGGTAGGGAGTTCGCCTCTGGTGTGCAGGGTTGGAGGTTCGATCCCCCGTCTACCCGCCACATGTCGAAGTGTCCCTGGGCAAGACACTGAACCCCGAATTGCTCCCGATAGTTAGCTTAGTTAACTTAGCACCCTAGCTATCGGTGTATGAATGTGTGTGTGACTGGGTGAATGTGTACAAAACAATGTAAAGCACCTTGGGTCTGTGAACAATGGAGATAAAGCGCTATATAAGTCCATTTACCTCCTCCCTGTATGCCGTCTCCTCATTAATGCTGATGAGCCCGAGCACTGTTGTGTCGTCTGCGCCATGTGTGTTTGAACCATGAACAGGACTGCAGTGGGAAGAGGGAATAGAGGAGGGGACAAAGCACGCAGCCCTGAGGAAGACCAGTGTTCAGGATGAGGGTTTGGGAGGTCCGTTTTTCATCAGTCCATGTGATGTAACTTCTGCTGCAGTGGATTGTGGGTCAGAACCTCCATAAAGCTGCTGATTTAAACCACAGGGCTGGATGTTGTCTCCCTCCTACAGACGACACAGAGACACTGAGGAACCAGGCCACATTAACCCAAACCCAAACCCAGGATACAGAGGTTCAGTGAATGTGGTGTTGAAGGTGTGGAGGTGGATCAGTGAGTCAGAGGAGACTCTGTAGAAGGACAGAGAGCCAGCAGGACAGTCCACATACACTGCTACTCTGTGAGAGACAGAGGAGGAGGAGATGGATGTTACTCTGTTATTGTGACAGACAGAGTAACCATCATCATGATCAGAACAGATCAGACTCCAGGACTGATCATTCTCTCCAAACACATAGTCTCTACTGCCTCCTTTTCTTCTGTTTCCTCTGTAACTCACTGATATATCAACCTCTCCTCTCCACTCGACCTCCCAGTAACCGCGACCAGTCAGACCATTACTACACAGCAGCTGAGGACGGCAGTCAAATCTCTCTGGATGATCAGGATATGGCTGATGCTTCTCCACCCACGTCACCTTCCTGTTGTTGTCAGACAGTTTGAGTTTTCTGTGTACTGTGTTTGTGTCCAGTGTGAGTTCACAGGAATCTGATGGAGAGAAAAAGACACAACACAGCAGCAGTTTATCATCAGACACCTGAAGGGTTTATTCTCTGATTGTGTCCTGATGTTCATTTCTATAAAGTTTAATGATGACACATTTTGTCTGTGGTGTAAAGAAAACCTGAAAACCATACTTGAGTAAGACAAACTACAGACCTATTTACAGAACCACTTGAGTAAAGTAGAAAAGTATCTGATTTTAAAAGTATTGAAGTATGTATAAGTATAATCAGGAAAATGTACATAAAGTATTACAAGTCAAAGTGACTGTCCTACTATTATACTGTATATTAGATGAGTATTATATCATGCATTTTAAAGCAGGATTTGAAGCTGGGAATAATCTGGAAATACATTTTATTTTCATTGTGGATTTAAGTTTTTATTATTTATTTGTATTAAATTATTTATTGTTGGCTTGGTAAAAAGCAAAATTATTCAAAGGAAAAGCAGCAGATTTACTATTTGAGAAGTTGGAACCATGACACTCCATTCCTGGCATATTTGCATTAAAATTACTATTAAGGCCAGGACACACCAGTCCGACTACCCGAAAATGGAGACTGCCGATTCAGGGAGCTCCAGTCTTCCCGTCGCGGCCGAAAAAGTGCAAAGAACACACCAAACCGACTGTTGCCTTTCCGTACGCTCTGCGCTTGCGCGGGACGTAATGGCTCCATAACAGCAGGCGGCGCTAATCTGTATTGTGGCCCGAAAAAATACGGAAGCCGTAAATGATGGGACGGCTCTCTAGACCATAAACATAGATAGAAATACGTATTTATATTTATGGACCATAAAGAGCACCATTTTTAGCAGAGAGTGTCGAGCATGGTGTCGAGCAGTCAACAAGGGTTGAAGCATGTGAGTACTCGCTGAACGAAACAAACAAACATATTAAAACGATGGCTAACTGTTGTTAGCTGTTTGTGCTACCCGCCTCACTTCCGGGCTTCACTGATTCGCTAGCCCTCCACAAATCAAATTGCTCCAACTGAAAGACTGTCCGCCGAAAAGAAGCCCGACGACATAAACGTCGACCGATTTCAGGGCACACACCAAACAGATTCGTGTCTCCGAGCCCTCCCGACTCTACGACGGCGATTATCGGGCCGGTGTGTCCTGGCCTTTATCAAAATAAATACATTTTTACAACTTGTACCTGAATACATTATTAGTTATATTACACGACTGCATTTTGTCTCCATCAGTCAAACTGAATCCACACTTACACTTCCTCAGACCAGGTTTTAACCTCTGCTCTCCACCGTGGTCCATCCTGGAGGAAGAAACACAGTCAGAATGATTTTCTATCAACATGAGTCCTAACTGCTGTTCAACATAAAGCAGTGTTCCTCAGTGTGTCAGGGTGACAGAGAAACATACTGAAACTCATCAACTGTCTCCATCAGTCTCTCACTGCTGTCAACCACAAGTACGAGAAGATAATATGTATGTATTAGGGCTGTCAATCGATTAAGATATTATGAAAAAAAAAATATATAGCCTATATATCACCCCCTAGACATTTTTAACAGTCCCCTTTGTCATTCCACCCTGGCACAAGCCCTGTCCTGTCCTGAAATCTTCCTTTTTGAATTGAGAAATCGATTTTGAATCAAATCGTGGGATTCCTAAATATTCTCACTCCTAATTACCACACCTTTGTCCTGACACCACTCTCAGAAGCATTGAACTCCCCATTTCGATTGATTCACGGTTTTCAGTTTGTTTCATTGTTTTCCTATCACGGCTAGGAACCAATCAGATCGCTTGATCTGAGCTACCAGTTCTATAAGAGAAAACACATGTCCTTCTTCGTGATGGACCAGAGGGGAAGGACACCAGCAGTGTGTGAGCTCTTGTTGTCTGTCCATACCTGAGAGTGTCCAGTCTCCAGTCTGGATCCTCCGACAGCAGCTTCACTCCTGAGTCTCCAGGATGGTTGTAGCTCAGGTCCAGCTCTCTCAGATGGGAGGGGTTGGATTTCAGAGCTGAGGCCAAAGACTCACAACCTTCTGTTGTGACCAGACAGCCTGACAGACTGGAGTTAGAAAAATATCATGAATTCAGTATTTTAGAAAATCATGTCAGTGGGAAAATCCTACAGATGTTGGAAGATGTTGGAAGCTGGATGAGCAGGATTTGAAAGATCAACTGTTCGATTGCTAAACCACAGTGGGCACAACTGGAGCGACATGTGCAAAACTCTATCAACACTTTGCACAGCAGCAGTTCATGTCGACCAAACTCTAGCTCGTTTTTTGCTTAGTCTGGCTGGCCGGTTTTGTCAGCGTCGCGCTGCCGTCGGATACCAACGTAAGCTCCTCCCCTTCCTGTTGCTGGCTTTCCATATTGTGCTCCTCCTCAAACTCGGAAACAACAAACAAACAACTTTGGCTGTGAGCGAGTCTCCCCGTCTGTGAGGGCAGCGCTCTGCTACACACACACACACACACACACACACACACACACACACACACACACACACACACACACACACACACACACACACACACACACACACACACACACACACACACACACACACACACACACACACACAGTAGTAACGTTACTGTAGACAGAAATAAAGTGTGTGGATACGCTCAGACTTCAGAATAATAATAGCAGCTGCGATCCGGACGCAGCCTAGCTTAGCCTAGCCTAGCCTTTCCACTTTATTGAAAAACTTCCCCTGGCAGAAATACACTCATACACTTACAATTATAGAATATTTACACAGATAAATACTAAATATGGAAATGTTATCAATAAATTATAAAAAATATGTATTTATTGAAGCAAACTCCTGATTTTCATTTATTGTTGTTAACCTAAAAAAACTGGTATTTTATAAACTTAACAATTTCACGTGAAAGAATTTCACTCTTTCCTCAAAGAAAATATTATGTAATTTCTGTGAAGTAACTCAAATTATTCAAACTGTAAAGATTAAAAGTTTGTCATTTCTGTATTGGGGTTGGACTAGTGTTTATACTCTGAGTGTGTTCTGAGTGACAGTGTGTGTTATCTCAATGAGGATTGTTAATAGTGTTTGCTGCACTGAGCCTGTTTTGCAGGTGAACTGACAGTAGTTAGAGTTTTGCACATGTAGTTCCAGGTGTGCCAAATGTGTTTAGCGAAAACATCCACTGTTAAAAAAAACTGATGAATTCTGACCTGAGAGTTTCCAGTTTACAGTGTGGACTCTTCAGTCCAATGGACAGATGCTCCACTCCTGAATCCTGCAGGTCGTTGTAGCTCAGGTCCAGCTCTCTCAGATGGGAGGGGTTGGATTTCAGAGCTGAGGACAAAGACTTACAACCTCTTGTTGTGACCAAACAGCCTGACAGACTGGAATGAGACAAATATCATGAGACAGGGGTTGCAAATTAGTTTCGACTAACACCTGTATGCGTGGCATCTGTTTTATGTTTTTATAATATTAAACAATGTTTTTAATGCATTTGTAATAAAAAAAATGAATTCAGTATTTTAGAAAAGCATGCCAGCGGAAAAATCCTACAGATGTTGGAAGAAGTTAAGAGCTGGATGAGTAATATTATACAAGATCCACTGTTAAAGGTTCAGTAAGTGATTTGGTGCTTTTAGCTAACTTCTTGTCACTGTCAACAATAGCAGTTAGCAGTCCCTCCCTCGTCCCTACATCACCACCACATGAATGGAGCAGCAAGTGATCGTTCATGGGCACAGAGATCCGCCTCTTTATACAATGGTTGCTGTATGAATATAGATTTAACACTTAAATTAACAAACAAAAATACTTTCCCTTTAAACAAACAGATGAATTCTGACCTGAGTGTTTCCAGTTTACAGTGTGGACTCTTCAGTCCAACGGAGAGACGCTTCACTCCTGAATCCTGCAGGTCGTTGTTACTCAGGTCCAGCTCTCTCAGACTAGAGGACTGGGAGCTGAGAACTGAGGACAGAGCTTCACAGCTTCTCTCTGAGAGGTTACAGCCACTCAGCCTGAAGGAGAATTAGTGAACACAAAGAAAAAAAACATTATATTTTGTTATAATATTTTATCATTAGCGCCTAGGGATGTGAATCCTTAAATTGTAATGATATCCAAACCATTATCGAGACTCCTTAACAATTCAAGTTTTCCTCAATACCACCATCGATACCTTTCTATAATTTGGAAGACAGTGAGACAATACCTAAAACTGGTTCCCCTTTATTGCTTATGAGATGATGAAATTTCAATCTACTTGAAAACAAATGTCTCACCCAAACAACTGTATAAGTCAAGTTTCAACTTTGCCTTATAATCATCTGCTAGGTGACAATTTAATTCAAAAACTGTGTTGGAAAAATCGATGTATGAAGACCAATGATTGGATTGATTATTGATTTTCAGGTTTTGAAAAAGAGGATCCGGGCCCCTAACATGATAGTGTGAAAATTTTCTGTTTTTTTTTGGCATTTTTTCTCTATTAGATAGACTTGGAGAGGCAATAAAGCTATGCAGACCAGTGATTGGACACGACCCTAAAGTGATTTGATTGATTAGATTTAAAAGACGTGACTCGACTCGAGGTGTAACATTATGCTATAGAACCTCCTTGAATCAATAGCAGAATCGTTAACAAATATAATATATATAATATATATGACTGGGTTTTAATGGCCATCTCTCCTGTTTACATGTTTCATATGTCTACCTACAGAGCTTTGTTGGAGGCTTTGACCACTGGCAGCAGCCTCAGAAGAGCCTCCTCTGAAGCAGAATATTTCTTCAGATCAAACACGTCCAGATCTTGTTCTGATGACAGTAAGATGAAGACCAGAGCTGACCACTGAGCAGGAGACAGTTTATCTGAGGAGAGACTTCCTGATCTCAGGGACTGTTGGATCTCCTCCACTAGAGAACGATCCTTCAGTTCATTCAGACAGTGGAACAGATTGATGCTTTTCTCTGAAGAGATATCCTCACTGATCTTCTTCTTGATGTACTCGACTGTTTCCTTGTTGGTGTCTGGGCTACTTCCTGTCTGTGTCAGCAGACCTCTTAGGAGACTCTGATTGGTCGGCAGTGAAAGACCAAGGAGGAAGCGGAGGAACAAGTCCAGGTGTCCATTTGGACTCTGTAAGGCCTTGTCCACAGCACTCTGGTGGAGATGTGTTAGATTGACTCTGAAGAGTTTGGACCGCCAGCATGTTGTTTGTTCATCAGACATCAGATTGACTCCAGAGTTGATGAATGTCCGATGGACATGAAGAGCAGCCAGAAACTCCTGAACACTCAGATGGACGAAGCAGAACACCTTGTCCTGGTACAGTTGACTTTCCTCTCTGAAGATCTGTGTGAACACTCCTGAGACCACTGAGGCTGCTGTGATATCGATGCCACACTCTTTCAGGTCTGATTCATAGAAGATCAGGTTTCCTTTCTGCAGCTGCTCAAAAGCCAGTTTTGCTAGAGACTTGATCATCTTCCTGCTCTCTGGACTCCAGTGTGGATCTGTCTCTGCTCTTCCATCATACTTGGTGTTCAGTTTGGCCTGAACCACCAGGAAGTGGATGTACATCTCAGTCAGGGTCTTGGGCAGCTCTCCTCCCTCTCCGGTCTTCAACACATCCTCCAGAACTGTAGCAGTGATCCAGCAGAAGACTGGGATGTGGCACATGATGTGGAGGCTTCGTGAGTTCTTGATGTGGGAGATGATTCTTCTGGCTTGCTCCTCATCTCTGAATCTCTTCCTGAAGTACTCCTCCTTCTGTGGGTCAGTGAACCCTCTGACCTCTGTCACCATGCCAACACAGTCAGGAGGGATCTGATTGGCTGCTGCAGGTCGTGTGGTTATCCAGAGGCGAGCAGAGGGAAGCAGTTTCCCCCTGATGAGGTTTGTCAGCAGCACATCCACTGAGGTGGACTCTGTAACATCAGTCAGGATCTCATTGTTGTGGAAGTCCAGAGGAAGTCGACACTCATCCAGACCGTCAAAGATGAACACAACCTGGAACTCTTCAAAGCTGCAGATTCCTGCTGCTTTGGTTTCAGTAAAGAAGTGATGAACAAGTTCCACCAAGCTGAACTTTTTCTCTTTCAGCACATTCAGCTCTCTGAACGTGAATGGAAATGTGAACTGTATGTCCTGGTTGGTTTTGTCTTCAGCCCAGTCCAGAGAGAACTTCTGTGTTAGGACTGTTTTCCCAATGCCAGCCACTCCCTTTGTCATCACTGTTCTGATTGGTTCATCTCTTCCAGATGAGGCTTTAAAGATGTCTTCTTGTCTGATTGTTGTTTCTGGTCTGTGTGGTTTCCTGGATGCTGTTTCAATCTGTCTGACCTCATGTTCATCATTGACCTCTCCAGTCCCTCCCTCTGTGATGTAGAGCTCTGTGTAGATCTGATTCAGAAGGGTTGGGTTTCCTGCTTTAGCGATCCCCTCAAACACACACTGGAACTTCTTTTTCAGGTTAGTCTTTAGATCACGCTGGCACATTGGAGCTATGGTTCCTGAATGAACAAACAAGAACGAGGATTAATAACCGGATGATGATCAAAATATGTAATTGTATATTTTTCACTTCCATTGAATCTCTTCAGAACATCAGATGTGAACAGTTTCTGACTGTGTACAGAATTCATAGATCTGATATTATTGTGTGAATCATATTAACAGCAGTGTAGAAATGCAGTTAACTCTCCCATGTTGCCTCCACCCCTTCTTTTCATCATGTTAAATCTGATATAATCTATAAAGCAAGGAACGTCTGTCTGTCAAATGTGTCTACGTTATTTACATTGTAATACAGTTAATAGCGAGACTATTGCAACAGTCATGCTTATTTCAGTTAGCCTGTAACACACACACACACACACACACACACACTGTGTGTGTCACAGCTGACTGCTATTGACACGTTGACATTTTTGACAGTTATATCCAAACAAGCGATGCACCAGCCATTTCAATAACTGTGTGACACTGCCTATGTGTAGGCTACATCTGTTTGTGTCCCACTTTCATAGACAGGTTACATTTAAGCATGCATAAGGTATACCTGCTTCCTACTGGCACCGCACTAGTATAGTAAATGTCCATTTTCGTCATCATGTTGAACCTTTAGAGAAATCCTCTTACTGCTCCACAGAAGGTCAGCCAGCTCCTCCTGCTTCATTCTCCCCAGGAAGTTCAGTGTGATCTTCAGAAATGCTTCTCTGCTGCTCCTCCTCTGCTCTTCATCCTCACCGTCTAACACCTCCTCATCCTCCCTCTGACTCTCTAAGCATTCTGAGTAATCTGGACTCAGAAGCTTCTGGATCTTCTTCAGCTCGTTCTTCACAAACGTGACGATGTTTTCCTCCAGCAGCTGCAACAGAATATTATATGAAACATCAGAAACATGATGGACAGACTGACGGTCCAAATAAAACATGGAAGTTATTGTGAACAGAACAGATATAAAGTAGTAGTTGTACATGTACAGACCATGAATGTGGAGTCCAGGTGTGTTTGTTGCTGCTGGGCAGACCGACCACTGGGAACCTCTGAGACCTCCTGGTCCAACACGCTGTCGGTTCATACAGATTTATTATTAGATTTTTTTTTTATCAAGATCATATTTGGTCATTTCTTTACGCATTATTCGACAGAGTGGAGCGACAGAGAGGAAATGGGGATAGGGAGGGGAGTGACATGCAGATAAAGACCCTGGTTGATCCACAGATCTGCTGTGACAATGACAGAGCCTCAATCGGGGAGGAGGGGGCTCTAAGCACCATGGCGCAATTACAGCAAATTTAATATCTCACCAAGAAAAACCCACAGAGAGTGAAATTCACCTTTTAATCTTCAGCCACAGAAACTAATGGAGACAGTTAAGGATCAAGGTAAGGATGATAACTTATCCGAAAAACATGTGATGCACGATGCTCTAATCAGAACCAATGTGATTCTCCCATTAAACTTAATCTCAGGAGAGATGGATACTAACAGACACAAACATTTACATTCTGACCTCTGATCAGCAGACTGGGCTCCATCTTTGAAGTAAATAGGTTTATCCATAGACCAGTCACTCTTGAAGGACACACAGCTGGGTCCAGGTCCAGGAGAGTCTGGTTTGTCATGTTGGATCCTGATGGAATCACAACAATGTAAAATGTTTCTAAAGATTATTAATTGACTTAAAGCCACTACGAGTAACTTGGTCCGTTGGCGGCCCCTTTGGACAAAAGCGGTAGTATTTTTACGACGCCCGCTTTCGTAAAGCTGTTCTCTAGCTCTTGCCGGGCGTGCAAGTGTCAAATGGTTAGGGCGCTGCGCAATATAGTGCATGTCCGTGTGTTGTAAGTGTGAGGGCACGGACTCTTTTCGGCTCCGTGAGAGTGGTTAGTGACACCGCATCAACTAATGCCAGTCAGTGCTACACACATCTGATTGCAATGAGTTGATGCAGCAGTGTCACCTAACTACTCTCACGGAGCTGAAAGATTACGTGTAATCACAGAAAGCAAATGAACGAGAGACGGCAGTTAGTATGGATCACGATGAGGTAATGTGTTTGTGTTGTTGATGTAGACTATTTCAGATGAAAAATGGTAATATGATGATGGTGAAGCAAAGCAAACTTTTTGTTAGCACCAACCGCTCATTCATATAGGAGTAAACACTGCAGTCTAGTTCGCTCCTGTGAAATTGTTTACATGTTGCTTGGCAACGTCCTCCTCCCGCCCGTAGCCTATATCACTCTCCCTTTTAGCTTTTCTTCATTGCATTCTCTTTTTTTTCTTTGATGGTTCAGCCCCGTTATCATCAGTCATTATGACGACAAATAACTGTCTCAAACAAGGCTCCCGCTCCCATTCCCTCACATGGAGGGATAGGCTTCTCAAATTGCGTTGCTGTGCCACACTAAAATCTGCGACCAATACGAAAATGTGACCATAGAGCCTGCACGCGCAAACCGAAAATCGGACTGGGTGTGCGACCAGACCAAAAGCAGTAATAAAAACTATATAAAAACGTCTTTCTTTGCACTGATGGTCTCGTTTGCTGTTAAAGGTAATTTATGATTATCAGAGGAAACATGAGGCTGTTTAAAAGATATGTAAATGTTACTCGTAGCCGCTTTAAAGACTAAAAACATAAACACTGTGAGAGAAATAATGCTGTCGATCTTTGAACTATATAGGAGAGATAGTAACAGACACAAACATTTACATTCTGACCTCTGATCAGCAGACTGGGCTCCATCTTTGAATTCAATAGGTTTACCCATAGACCGGTCACTCTTGAAGGACACACAGCTGGGTCCAGGTCCAGGAGAGTCTGGTTTGTCAAGTTGGAGCCTGATGGAATCACAACAATGTAAAATGCTTCTAAAGATCATTGTTTGAGTTTTGAATGTTTGAATACTGAAAACAACAAACTGTGAAATAAATTATTACTGTTGTCCATCTTTGAACGTTATAGGTTTATCCATAGACCGGTCACTCTTGATGGACACACAGCTGGGTCCAGGTCCAGGTCTGTTCAACACACACACACACACACACACACACACACACACACACACACACACACACACACACACACACACACACACACACACACACACACACACACACACACACACACACACACACACACACACACACACACACACACACACACACACAGAGAGACCTTTGAGTGTGAATAATGACGGTGCAGTGATTTGAGTCATGGACAGTTAGAGATCCTCATGTCACCTCTGAGCTTTGGTCTGGCCGTCATGTTCCCCACACAGAGTGGTTTTAGAGGGAGGGACTCCCTCCTCTCTGTCCTCACTCTGATCCATGCTGCTCACCTCACTGCATCAGCTCACACACACTTTCACCTGGAGAAGAAACACACGCCAACTGAAATACTCATTTCCATCAACTGGAAACACAGGTAAAACTTTGCAATAAAGGTAAACTAATTAACTGTTAGTGAATGCTTAGTAAATGCATACTAAACATTAAATGATCATTAAGTAACCATTAGTAAATGCTTAGGAAATGCTTAATACGCCTTAACTAAGCATTACGGGGCAGCAGTGGTGAAGTGGGTAGAGAGTTCGCCTCTGGTGTGCAGGGTCGGAGGTTCGATTCCCCGCCTACCCCCCACATGTCGAAGTGTCCCTGGGCAAGACATTGAACCCCGAATTGCTCCCGATAGTTAGCTTGCACCCTGCGTGGTAGCTGCTGCTGCTATCGGTGTATGAATGTGTGTGTGATTGGGTGAATGTGTACAAAACAATGTAAAGTGCTTTGAGTCTGTGAAAAACCAGGGAAAAGCGCTATATAAGTGGAGTCCATTTACCATTTACACTTAGTTAATGTCTAACCATGCATTAACTAACCATGAATAACTAAGCATTAACAGTTAATTAAACATTAATAACCTTAATAAACATGAACTAACCGTTAAGAGCATTAACCAAGCATTAATTAACAGGTAATTAATATACCTATTGTAAAGTGTTACCAAAACAGGCATCAACTCAAATCCTCATTTCCATCAAGTGTTTGCAGTAGCTTATAGTAGTTCAGCTACATTAAAACTTGCATAGTCATTCAAGTAGTATTTTTTACCAAAAAGTACTTTTTCTTAGTAGCTTTAGTCACTGAACTAGATTTCTCCCTTGGGTTGCTTTGCTCTAGTGCAACTTCCTCTACTGTGAAGTAATGTGTAGTTTGCGCAGCTTTGCTTTCAAAGTTGCTTCTTCAAGGCTGTGTTCGGAAAGCCTTACTAACGTCCTACTCATACTCATTTTGAAGTCAATTTGAGTATGTGATGGTTGTGTATGCGAGTTTGGGTAGGCGAGAAATGCCCGGATGAGTAGGGGAGAGTGGGGTGAACTGTGCCACTTTTTACTCAAAGTGACTTTAAAGTGAGGCCTTGACAGTAATGTCCCCAAGTAAAATATGTATGTATATTTCAGGATGTGGTGCATCCCCGGCAACAATTACTTTGGATCTGAAATAAACTGTTTCAGAAATATAGCTTTCGGAAAAAAAGTTGTCTTGTGGCACAACTTGCCCCCGGTGCGGGGAAAATTGTTATTAAAAAAATGTAGTCTAGTTTAAGATTTCTATCATTTAATCTGATTAGTGTGTAAATGTGTGTTTCTACTTAGTTTGTGTTCAGCTGCAGTGAAGCTGTGGATTCTTTATTGTAGGAGAAGAAAGTAGGCCAGTTTAGTAACATATTAACTTTAATTGAACTTACGTGGCATCAACAGAAATGTATTTTCATCTCTGAGAGCAAAGTTCATGAGTAAGGCTCCGGTCACTGTCATATGATCATATTACTTTATCATCACTGTTGCACTGTTTAGTAATCACATTACAGTCCCCAGAGTTAGGACTAAACAAAGAAAAGCAGCTTTTAGTTTTTATGCACCAAATATCTGGAACAAACTCCCAGAAAACTTGAGGTCTGCTGCAACTCTCAGCTCCTTTAAATCAAATCTGAAGACTTTCCTGTGTCCCTTTTAACCTGTAATTTTTTTTTTAATTTAAATGTTTTATTTATTTTATTTAAATTTTTTATTTCTCATTCACTTTTCTAATGTCTATTCTATACTTGATGTATTTTAATCTTGCCCCCTGTAAAGCACTTTGAATGGCCTTGTGTTTGAATTGTGCTAGAGAAATAAACTTGCCTTGCCTAATTGAACTTACGTGGCATCAACAGAAATGCATTTTATCTCTGAGAGCAAAGTTCCTGATTACGGCTCCTGTCACTATGATATTATCATATTACTTTATCATCACTGTTAATGTTTAACTGACACTTTAAGGGTTAAGAAGGTTTAAGTGTTCTCAATACTTTCAGCTAGTCCCATGTTTAACAGCAAATCTTGATTTTTTGTTATTCAATTACAATCTTCACGAAAAGTCACTAAATGTCGTGAAGTAAAAGGTCAACTATCTCCCTCTGAGATTTACTGCAATATAAGTGTAAAGAAATACTCACATCAAGTAAAGCATGGTGAAAAATAAATAAAAAAGTAAGTATAGCCAGCCTGTATACAACAAGCAATCCCTAGTTGCCCTGCGTTTCAATCCCCATACTTCCCTACTATCTAGTATGCCAGAAAAAGATTTAGGATGTCCCAATACATGCACGTCAATTGTAGTATGATGAAAATACATAAATGCCCCACAAACTCCAATGGCATTTTGCAGTATTTTTCTTTATTTACGCTAAGTAAAAAGGTCAAATATCTCCCTCTGAGTTTTACTGCAATACAAATGTAAAGAAAAACTCACACCAAGTAAAACACGGTAAAAAAAACTGTATTAATGCGTTCATTTTTTCCTATTAACAACAGGCGAAGGGACTGCTGATGAAAACTAGCTTTTAATTTAGCTCAGTCGCATTTACTTGTTTTTAAAGCATGTAAAAGCATTTAATGAATTAACAAATACAAAAAAGTTAATCAATATGCAAACTCCCTGTTTTTGAATGAATACATCTTAAACATGTGAAATAATAAGATATTTTTATCAATATTTAAACAAAAATTGGATCAGAATTGTTTGCCTTACCTTCAGCTGGAGCTTTAGAGGAGAAATCAAACTGCGACACGACGATCACACAAAGTCTGACTGAACTTGAAGCAAGAAACCTCCGAAGAGATGTTTGAGTTAAACATTAATCTGACCACTGAGAGAGATAAGCCGGGTTAAGGTCTGCTGTCTTAATAGTGGCAGATAAAGAACAGATACAGGCGGGTTAATGGATTGGATTTATATAGCGCTTTTCTAGGCACTCAAAGCTCTTTACAGGGTTCCAGGTTCCATTCATTCACACACAGCAGTCATACCGGTGGTGGAAGTGTGGCTGCCAATTCAATTCACGTCTACGGCCCCTCCGACCACCACCTCAAACATACAGCAGTCATACACATTCACACCAGGCAAGGTGGGTGAAGTGTCTTGCCCAAGGACACAACAACCATGACACAAGTGGCAGGTCGGGGATTGAACCACCAACCCTCCAATCATTGGCCGACCCGCTCTACCACCTGAGCCACAGTCGCCCCAAAGGGTAAAGGTCTGCTGTCTTAATAGTGGCAGATAAAGAACAAATACATGCTGAGTTTGAAGAGGATTCAGAAGACACACATTAGAAATCAAGGAAAACGTATCTTTTTGTGTTGAATTAACTGAACATTAAAGTGGCTAAGAGACACTTTAAGTTTGTATTATTGAAGTGGCCCCTTTAGACAAAAGCAGTAGTGTTTTAACTATGCCAGCTGTTGTTCCTGGGTGAGCGTAACCATGACAAAGGCATTAAGAAAAAAATATTAAAATAGAGCTTATTTAAAATATTCAATTGTTCCTCGTAGCGACTCTAAGGAAAGGTAAGCGTCTCGTCAGATTCAGTGTGTATGAATGAGTCAACATTCCTGGGGCCTCATTTATAAAGCTTTGCGTGGGATTCACGTGGAAGCTGGCGTACGGAAGAAATGTAGGATGTACGTGCGAACAAAAATATTCGGATTTATAAAACAGTGCGCACTCACGTCCTACGCCTGTTTCCCTTTATAAATCACAATCAACTCTAAATGTGGCGCAGCCTTTGCGGGCTTCACGTACCGCCCATATTTACCCATACATAGTCATCGACACGCCCGAATTAATATCATTTACTGAGTGCATGAAGGCGGTAGTGGCAATCGCCGACTGAAAGGGAAATGGAAAAATAGACTCCACACGGTGTGGATCACTGCGGTCACCCCGAAGTACCCGTTGGAGAAGTGGCGACCAGGGAAAATATAGTTTGGTGGCAATGTGAGCGTAAAGGCGTCAGAGTGCAGCCTGTGGCGATCTCTGTGAACGCTGTGGCCGAAATAAAAAGAAGTGATCCGACATAAAAGTGGACGCAAAAAAGTGCATATCCTCACACAACAGTGTTTGTGCCACGAGCGGGGGGCACTGAGACCCCCCATGAGATACAGATTCGGAGAATTCATCCCGGGGCAGTGGCGGGCGGCGGAGGGTTAATAATAAACTTCACAGTCCCTTTCAAAACACAATTGCGACGTGCTTAAACACAAAGAAAAACACATAAAACGGACTAAAAGCCGTGAAAAAAATCACAGTAGCCTATGTGATGTACAGTAGGCTTATCATTAGTGTATGAAAAGGTGCACTCCTGTCTGCCTGACTCAGGCATCGAGAACAGCGTCAGTGTAAAAGTAATAGGCTGTATTTCCACCTCAATATTATCAGAATTAATTCCACAACATGCAGATAGGTTATTCTTTAATAACTGCAGAGCTTATTCGAACGTTGCTGTTTTGTTTTTATTTGCACTCGTATATCTCCGTTTGTAGACTATTTAAGATCCTAATTCGTTTTGTTTTTGTTGGTATCACTCCATGGAAAAATCCGTGGAGGCATTTGTTCATTAGTTGTAAGAATGGCTTCATCCGTTTTGCAAAGGAACTCCCTATATGATAGACCTACATGGCTTATAATAGGCCTATATCTGGATGAATTTTACACAAACACATTCGTTCTCGCACTTCATACATGTGCCGACGGAGTCGCCGTTTCTCCTTTCTCCACTTTCTGTGCGTACGCATGGGTCAGAGCTTGCGTGGAGGACCGCACATCTCCCGTCAAGTTTGCTTTTTATAAATCCCAATATTTGCTTAGAAATTGGCGTGCGCCCTCTTCTGGGCGTACGCAAGCTTTATAAATGAGGCCCCTGGTCTTTACTTCAATGCAGCTTCATGGCTCCACCTAGTGGCCTGATAGTAGAGGTACAGCAGCTGACGGCAGCTTGCCTCACACTGTCTGAATGAATTCACCTGACACTATGAAGCAGAGAATAACAGCCAATATTGGTACATTTGTATGACGTTTTGTATCCTGTATAAACTGCTTTTACTCTCTGCCATCTGTACAACAAATTGCCCTAACAAGGATAGTAAAGTGTACTTACCTGATGGAAAGCAGCATTTCAGTTGCTGTGTGTTTCCTCTGGAGCAGCAAGGATCAGAGTGGGTTTGTGTTTGTGTGAAGGGTGGGGCTCTGCTATGGATCAGAGTGAGGACAGAGAGGAGGGAGTCCCTCCCTCTAAAACCACTCTGTGTGGGGAACATGACGGCCAGACCAAAGCTCAGAGCTGACATGAGGATCTCTAACTGTCCATGACTCAAATCACTGCACCATCATTATTCACACTCAAAGCTCTGTCTGTGTGTGTGTGTGTGTGTGTGTGTGTGTGTGTGTGTGTGTGTGAACACGACGGCCAGACCAAAGCTCAGAGGTGACATATGGATTTCAACTCACCTTAAAAAGTTTTTTTTATGTTAGGAGAAATAGACTTCGATTAACTTCAAGTTAAGCTGAGAAAATTCCAAACTTCTCTTTCCCAGGCCACATTGACCAGCTCTGACTGGGGGATCTCGAGGCGTTCCCAGGTCAGTGTGGAGATATAAGCTGTGTCCCATTTAAGGGGCCGCATCCTTCTAAGGACGCGGTCGAAGCGGTCTATGAAGGCCATTGTCCGTGAAGGCCGAACCAAAGGCCGAACGAGCATCTCCGTATACGAGCATTTCCGGTTTGCGTAACAAGCCGTTACCTTGCGTGACGACTCGCCGCTCCTGTGCTGCCTAGCAACCCTGATTGCTGCCAACGGAGACAGCCTTGTCAACGGAGGAAAAAAGAAGTTGCCTACCAGACGAAAAGAAAAAAAGTACAAGGAAAACAAAAGAAAAGTCAAGAAAAAAAGAAAGGAAGATAAAAGTTAAGAAGATGGAGCAGCACGTTGCTGTTTTGTTGTTTTATTTTATTTCATGCCATCTCTGAAAAAACCGCAATGAATCTTGGGATATGTTGGGCCGCGAAGGATACATCTGTTCGACCCTTCAAAACCGTGAAACAAAGGCTGCATTTCTCGGCAGCATATGAAGGAGCCTTCGAAATGGGACAAGCCTTGACGCGCCGCTATGACGCAATCGGTCTTCAAATGCAGCCTTCGCAGGCTGCGGCCCCTTAAATGGGACACAGCTTCAATCTCTCCACCTAGTCCTGGGTCTTCCCGAGGCCTCCTTCCAGCTGGACGCTCCTGAAACACCTACTCTGGGGCATCCTTACCAGATGCCCGAACCACCGCAACTGGCTCCTTTCGATGCAAAGGAATAGCGGCAAAACCGCCCCTGCTGCTCCGATTCTCTGGCCAATCTCACGCTCCATTGTTCCCTCACTCGCAATCAAGGCCCGAGGTACTTGAACTCCTTCTCACATGAAGAAACCGTATAAAAAAGCGTATTAATGCTGCAATGTAACTAATACTTATTATTCACAACTTTGTATATTAAAGAACTTGTTAACACTTTACAATAAGGCTACATTAATAACTGTTAGTTAATGCTATTAACGGTTAGTTAATGTGTAGTTCATGCTTATTAGGCATCAACTAACTAGATGCTTAGTTAGTTAATGTATAGGTTAATGCTCGGTTTAGCATTTACTATGCTTAGTTAACTAATGCTTAAAGGCCTACTTCACCGGTTTGAATATGAAGTTGTATTGAATTCTGAGATCCTATGTAGTATAAATGTGCGAATTTTTTTTAAATCGGTTCATCCTAGCCTGAGAAAAGGCAGAAAGAGTGTTTTTTTTTAACCCTATACTTCTCTTTCTCGTGACATCACAGAAAGAAAAATGTAGGGTTAAAAAAAAAACGTACTTTGTAAATATTACTGTGATGTCTTTTACTGTGACATCACAGTAATATTTACAAAGTAAGTTTTTTTTTAACCCTATATTTCTCTTTCTGTGATGTCACGAGAAAGAGAAATATAGGGTTAAAAAAAACACTCTTTCTGCCTTTTCTCAGGCTAGGATGAACCGATTTAAATTTTTTCCGCACATTTATACTACATAGGATCTCAGAATTCAATACACCTTCATATTCAAACCGGTGAAGTAGGCCTTTAAGCAAAGCAGTTAGTTAGTGCTTAATTAATGCACATTAAGCATTAACTAATGGTTAATTAATCTACCCTTATTGTTAAGTGTTACCAAGAACTCTATTTTTGATAGTTTTCTTCCTGTATGTGCTAGAATTTAGTTTGTTTTATTATTGTTTATATTAAAAAACCTGTGTTTTTCATGACTATTATTATTTCACGACTCTAATAAGTTTTGAGAGCAAGAGTATTGTGTTACAATGTTTGTCAATAAGTCATTACATGTAAAATAAAGAAATAAAAACATAAAAATTGGATTTTTTTTTTGTTCATTTTCCAAAGAATAACAGTTTGTTTTGAGGTTGTATCATCACAAGAGGTTACAACTATAAATATAGTGTTCTCGAGACATTTTAAGGCGTGACACTGCAGGTGTCTTTACCAGTTGATTGATTACTGACATTAAAACAATAATTTTTTGTTTTTAAATTTTTTCAGAAAGGTTTAAATGGATATGCAAATTAGGCAATCTATAAATAATCATGCATATGTGGCCTGTGCTTGTTGCCTGCGAGATGTGTTCGTATTGTTTGTTTATGATCCGTTTGGCATTAAATATGATGCGTTCTGAGTTTCCCATTTGGTCTTTACATTGTGCGGCACCTTTCCTCCATAGAATTACATCATCACAGAAACTCAGTCAGTGTGGTGTAGTTCCAGTATCCGTCCACTAGATGGTGTTATTGATATTCAAAGTCAATCGGGAGCAGATATGACGTGCATTAATCACTAAAATCCAATTTAAAGAGGTGTGTCATATGTGTTTATTATCAGGAAATTATTCAATGAAGTAAGAACATTTTCAAAGAAAGATCATTTTAACTCATGTTTCACATCAAAGGGTAAAAAAACAGAATTAAATTATGGACTTTTTTAACAATTTAACAAAAAACAAGTTCGTTCTTTGTTTTTTTTGCTGCTTTATTTGGGCAATTTTTTTTGACAAAAGACTGATAAAGTTGACAAAAAAGCGACAAAAGGGTTAAAAAAAACTCTGGACCCGAGCGTCGTCGGCCGCTCACTTCACAGTATCCAAGGATACAATTGTTCTTTTTGCTTTGCATTTGTTTGTCTCGATGCCATTGCAAATTAAGAGCACCCCGCAACTGATCTTTCGGGTATAAATAAAGGTTAAATGAAAATAAAGTTTTTGAATGTGGGATGTTCGGTTTGGGAGCTATAGAAAAAAAACACACAGAAATAAGCTCAGGTGGATAAGGAAATATGTACTGTATGTGTTTTTGGCACCGCCCCTTTCGAGCATTTTAAAGAAACTCAAGTAGCAACCGTAGTTTTTAAGGTCAATTCAAAGTGCCATACAAGGAAAGAGAAGGCATTAATACAAGAAACAACCGTCTCATCGCTGGTTGTTTTCACTGGGAGGCTCAGTCCATGTGATGTAACTTCTGCTGCAGTGGATTGTGGGTCAGAACCTCCATAAAGCTGCTGATTTAAACCACAGGACTGGAAGTTGTCTCCCTCCTACAGACGACACAGAGACACTGAGGAACCAGGCCACATTAACCCAAACCCAAACCCAGGTAAAAGAGTTCAGTGAATGTGGTGTTGAAGGTGTGGAGGTGGATCAGTGAGTCAGAGGATACTCTGTAGAAGGACAGAGAGCCAGCAGGACAGTCCACATACACTGCTACTCTGTTAGAGACAGAGGAGGAGGAGATGGGTGTTTTTTTGTTATTGTGACGGACAGAGTAACCATCACCATCACGATCAGAGAAGCTCAGACTCCAGGACTGATCATTACATCCAAACTTACAGTCATTACTGTTTCCTTTCCTTCTGATTCCTCTGTAATTCACTGATAAAGAACCTCTTCCTCTCCACTCGACCTCCCAGTAATGGCGACCAGTCAGACCATTACTACACAGCAGCTGATACCAGGAGTCAAATCTCTCTGGCTGATCAGGATATGGCTGACTCTCATTCACCCATGTCACCTCCCTGTTGTTGTCAGATAGTTTAAGGTGTCTGCTCACTGTGTTTGTGTCCAGTGTGAGTTCACAGGAATCTGATGGAGAGAAAAAGACACAACACAGCAGCAGTTTATCATCAGACACCTGAAGGGTTTATTCTCTGATTGTGTCCTGATGTTCATTTCTATAAAGTTCAATGATGTCACATTTTGTCTATGGTTTTAAGAAGCCATATTTGAGTAAGACATACTACAGACCTATTACAGAACCACTTGAGTAAAGTAGAAAAGTATCTGATTTTAAAAGTATTAAAGTATGTGTAGGTATACATCAGGAAAATGTACCTAAAGTATTAAAAGTCAAAGTGACTGTCCTACTATTATACTGTATACTAGATTATAATTATATCATAATAATATATTTATTCATATATCACCTTTAAAAACAAAGGTTTACAAAGTGCTTTAACAAAATACATACGAGCAAGTACGATCAAATGAACACATACTAATCAAAAAACACAGAGACAAAAAGATATATACATTAATTCATTTTGGATTTAAGTTTTTATTATTTATTTGTATTAAAAGATGTATTGTTTGCCTGGTAAAAAGTAAAATGATTAAAAGGAAAAGCAGTAGATTTCCAATTTGAGAAGTTGGAAGCATGACATTCCGGCATATTTGCATTAAAATTACTATTGTCAAAATAAATACATTTTTGACTGTCAAAATGCTCAAGTGCAGTATAAGAGCATAAAACGTGTACCTAAATACATTCATTAGTTATATTACACGTCTGCATTTTGTCTCCATCAGTCAAACTGAATCCACACTTACACTTCCTCAGACCAGGTTTTAACCTCTGCTCTCCACCGTGGTCCACCCTGGAGGAAGAAACACAGTCAGAATGATTTTCTATCAACATGAGTCCTAACTGCTGTTCAACATGAAGCAGTGTTCCTCAGTGTGTCAGTGTGAAACTCATCAACTGTCTCCATCACTTTCTCACTGCTGTCTACCACAAGTAGAATATACAACCTGTTTAATTTGCCTTAATACTTAATACTATGTTGTTTTATAGTCTGGTTTTCTATTTAAAGAAAAAAGTTTAAATTATGTTTGTATAAACTGTTCTATCGGTAGAGGATCTACATTGTGGGCTATTTGCATTGATTTGGAAATTATGATATTTTAGAAAAATACACTGAATGACAAGAGTGTAGAGAATGTGTGTGATGAGAGCATTAAAATGTGAAAAAATAATCAAACTAGTCTCCTTGCTACCTTAAGTATAATAGATTCATTAAAAGAGGGCACAGACACTGTCTCACGTTACCCCACAGCATTTGTCTCACTTTACCCCACTGCCACAATTTGAGAAAAAACTACCTCTCTTAGCAAATCAGGCTAATCTTCAGTTATCATCATAACATGTTTTCATATGTTGGTAGTTCATCAACATGTATGATAGAAGTTTTTCTACCTGAATCAATTTGCTTTGGCACAACAATCGATTAAGTTGACAGCAAGAAAATGTACTTGCAAAAAAGACATTTTTGTGAAAAAACATGCTTACAACATCACCAATAGGTCCTTTCTTTCATGACCAAGGGGAAATGAGAAAGGCTTGAAAACGTATATCACACATCACCAAAAATGTGTTCCATTGCCTAGATACAGGGGGTGTCTCACATTACCCGATGTCTCACATTCCCCCGTTCTCTCTTACATATCACCCCCTAGAGATTCTTAACAGCCCCCTTCGTCATTCCATCTTGGCACAAGGCCTGTCCTAAAATCTTCCTTTTTACTGAATTGAGAAATTGATTATGAAAAAATAATTGATTTTGAATCAATTTGTGAGATTCCTAAATATTCTCACTCCTAATTACCACACCTTTGTCTGTACAACCGCTCTCAGAAGCATTTAACTGCCCATTTAGATTGATTCACAGTTTTTAGTTTGTTTCATTGCTTTCCTATCACGGCTATGAACCAATCAGATCTCTTGATTTGAGCTACCAGTTCTATAAGAGAAAACACATGTCCTTCTTCATGATGGACCAGAGGGGAAGGACACCAGCAGTGTGTGAGCTCTTGTTGTCTGTCCATACCTGAGAGTGTCCAGTCTCCAGTCTGGATCCTCCGACAGCAGCTTCACTCCTGAGTCTCCAGGATGGTTGTAGCTCAGGTCCAGCTCTCTCAGATGGGAGGGGTTGGATTTCAGAGCTGAGGCCAAAGACTTACAACCTTCTGTTGTGACCAGACAGCCTGACAGACTGGAATTAGAAAAATATCAAGAATTCAGTATTTTAGAAAATCATGTCAGCGGAAAAATCCTACAGATGTTGGAAGACGTTAGAAGCTGGATGAGCAGGATTTCGAAGATTTTAACCTGAGTGTTTCCAGTTGACAGTGTGGACTCTTCAGTGCAGCAGACAGACGCTTCACTCCTGAATCCTGCAGGTCGTTGTTACTCAGGTCCAGCTCTCTCAGACTAGAGGACTGGGAGCTGAGAACTGAGGACAGAGCTTCACAGCTCCTCTCTGAGAGGTTACAGCCAGTTAACCTGATGGAGAATTAGGGAACACAAACACATAATTATGTATTATTTAAAAATTAAGCACTATTGACTAGGGATGTGGATTGTCACTTTTTATTAAAGGTCCCATATCATGCTAAATACACTTTGTCAACGTTTTTTAACATACATATGGGTCCAGGGTGTGCCTAGAGACTGCCAAAGTTGATATATAAAAGAAACTCTCTCCTTTTCTCACCCTCCCCCTGTCTGAAAACCTACCCAATATACTCCATTCAGTATTTCGCCATTTTTTGATGTCAGGAACGGGGAAGCCACCTCCCCCACATTAATATCCAGGAACTTCTTCCGTGCAATAGTCTATGATAAGCCCCCCCCCCCCCCCCCCCCCCCCACACACACACACACGTTTTTCTTATTGGTCCACGGCCCCAACATCGTATGTACATTTCTTCGAGCGACAGCCATATTGTTTTTCCCTCTAAGCGGCAAGATGCCCGTAGTACAGCAAGGCATGCTGAATGTTGCATAAACCAACACAGAAGCCTTTTGCTCATAATCCACGTGACTAATTTATCTTACCCACAGCAGTCTAATAATGCCTTGTTTACAACAAGACAAATGATAGGAATCTACTCGTGTAGTTATTCAAACGGTGAAACTAAAAGGAATGTTCTCAATGGTTATTTGCCTGACAGTGTTTTGTAGCATCTAGCTTCGGGAGTAGCATCCAGCTTTAGCTCATAATCACCTATTTATATTACCCACGGCAGTCTAATAATGCCTAGTTTTTAACAAGACAAAGGATAGGAAGCTATTTGTGTAGAAATCAAACTGTAAAGCTAATGTTTTCCTTGTTTTTATATCGTCAGACCTGTGATTTGTAGCCATTAGCTCACGAGTAGCTCCGCAGTAGCATCCATCTTTTGCTGCATTTTGATTGTGAACATCTTTCAATTTGCTTGTGGCTGTCAGTGCATCGGTATGAAGATAGTCTTTCATGAAGACGAGGGTCGTTTATGTCAAACTGTTCTAAGTATGGCTGAGCTCCTGCGTTACTAGACATGTCATTTCTCCTCATGAAGTAAACAACCAAAATTTTATCACTATTTTTTACTGACAGGACTTGTCAGATTTCCGGGTGAGTCTTCTCACATTCAGCAATCCTTCCCTTGGTTTAGCAACAATCAACCTATGACGATCAGTTTTTTGATTCAACCCTAAAGTGATAGGATTGATCAGATTTAAATGAAGTGACTCGACTCGAGATGTTACATTACGCTATATAACTTTCTGGACTCGATAGCATAATGATAAGCTCAAACGTCAGTGATTTTCAGGTTTTGAAAAAAGCATAAGCGGGTGCTTAATATAACTGGGTTATAATGGCCATCTCTCCTGTTTACATGTTTCATGTGTCCACCTACAGAGCTTTGTTGGAGGCTTTGACCACTGGCAGCAGCCTCAGAAGAACCTCCTCTGAAGCAGAGTATTTCTTCAGGTCAAAGACGTCCAGATCTTTTTCTGATAACAGTAAGATGAAGACCAGAGCTGACCACTGAGCAGGAGACAGTTTATCAGTGGAGAGACTTCCTGATCTTAGGTACCATTGGATCTCCTGCACTAGAGAACGATCATTCAGTTCATTCAGACAGTGGAACAGATTGATGCTTTTCTCTGAAGAGATATCCTCACTGATCTTCTTCTTGATGTGCTCAACTGTTTTCTTGGTATCTGTTTCCTTGTTTGTGTTAGAGCTACTTCCTGTCTGTGTCAGCAGACCTCTTAGGAGATTCTGATTGGTCGGCAGTGAAAGACCCAGGAGGAAGCGGAGGAACAAGTCCAGGTGTCCATTTGGACTCTGTAAGGCCTTGTCCACAGCACTCTGGTGGAGATGTGTAAGATTGTTTCTAAAGTCTTTAGACTGCCTGGATGTTGTTTGTTTATCAGACATCAGATTGACTCCAGAGTTGATGAAAGTCAGATGGACATGAAGAGCAGCCAGAAACTCCTGAACGCTCAGATGGACGAAGCAGAACACCTTGTCCTGGTACAGTCCTCTTTCCTCTCTAAAGATCTGTGTGAACACTCCTGAATACACTGAGGCGTCTATGATATCGATGCCACACTCTTTCAGGTCTGATTCATAGAAGATCAGGTCTCCTTTCTGCAGCTGCTCAAAAGCCAGTTTTCCCAGAGACTCGATCATCTTCCTGCTCTCTGGACTCCAGTGTGGATCTGTCTCAGCTCCTTCATCATACTTGGTGTTCTTCAGTTTGGCCTGAACCACCAGGAAGTGGATGTACATCTCAGTCAGGGTCTTGGGCAGCTCTCCTCCCTCTCCGGTCTTCAACACATCCTCCAGAACTGTAGCAGTGATCCAGCAGAAGACTGGATGTGGCACATGATGTGGAGGCTTCGTGATGTCTTGATGTGGGAGATGATTCTTCTGGCCTGCTCCTCATCTCTGAATCTCTTCCTGAAGTACTCCTCTTTCTGTGGGTCAGTGAACCCTCTGACCTCTGTCACCATGCCAACACAGTCAGGAGGGATCTGATTGGCTGCTGCAGGTCGTGTGGTTATCCAGAGGCGAGCAGAGGGAAGCAGTTTCCCCCTGATGAGGTTTGTCAGCAGCACATCCACTGAGGTGGACTCTGTCACATCAGTGAGGATCTCATTGTTGTGGAAGTCCAGAGGAAGTCGACACTCATCCAGACCGTCAAAGATGAACACAACCTGGAACTCTTCAAAGCTGCAGATTCCTGCTGCTTTGGTTTCAGTAAAGAAGTGATGAACAAGTTCCACCAAGCTGTACTTTTTCTCTTTCAGCACATTCAGCTCTCTGAACGTGAATGGAAATGTGAACTGAATGTCCTGGTTGGTTTGTCTTCAGCCCAGTCCAGAGTGAACTTCTGTGTTAAGACTGTTTTCCCAATGCCAGCCACTCCCTTTGTCATCACTGTTCTGCTTGGTTCATCTCTCCAGGTGAGGCTTTAAAGATGTCTTCTTGTCTGATTGTTGTTTCTGGTCTATGTGGTTTCCTGGATGCTGTTTCAATCTGTCTGACCTCATGTTCATCATTGACCTCTCCAGTCCCCCCTCTATGATGTAGAGCTCTGTGTAGATCTGATTCAGAAGGGTTGGGTTTCCTGCTTTAGCGATCCCCTCAAACACACGCTGGAACTTCTTCTTCAGTTTGCTTAAGTTCACGCTGACAATCCAGAATGACTTCCTGAATAAAAAAGTAGAAATAAGATCAATTGAGTAATTATAATTTAAAATGCAAGTATGAATACCTACACATATATTTTTCCCCTGATCCTATTTCACGTACTGCTCCACAGACGTCAGCCAGCTCCTCCTGAAGCTGCAACTTCTTCTTCAGTTTGACTTAGATCACGCTGACAAACTCCAAAATTACTTCCTGAATGAACACAAAAAGAAATAAATCAATATGAGTGATTTGAAATGCAAATATGAATGTAAACATGAACATTCCCAGTCAATTTCTTGAGACTTTGGTAATGTCCATTTCACCATCATGTTGACCTTTAGAGAAATCCTCTTACTGCTCCACAAAGTCAGCCAGCTCCTCCTGCTTCATTCTCCCAGAAGTGCAGTGTGATCTTCAGAAATGCTTCTCTGCTGCTCCTCCTCTGCTCTTCATCCTCACCGTCCAACACCTCCTCATCCTCCCTCTGACCCTCTAAGCATTCTGGGTAATCTGGACTCAGAAGCTTCTGGATCTTCTTCAGCTCGTTCTTCACAAATGTGACATGTTTTCCTCCAGCAGCTGCAACAGAATATTATATGAAACATCAGGAACATGATGGACAGACTGACGGTCCAAGTGAAACATGGAAGTTATTTTGAAGAGAACAGATGGAAAGTAGTTGTTGTACATGTACAGACCATGAATGTGGAGTCCAGGTGTGTTTGTTGCTGCTGGGCAGACCGACCACTGGGAACCTCTGAGACCTCCTGGTCCAACATGCTGTCGGTTCATACAGATTTATAACACATTCTTTTTATTGGTAATGTTTTCATGCAGTCTTCGACAGAGATACAATGGGGCTAGAGAGGGGAATGACAGGCAGATAAAGACCCTGGCTGGAATCGAACCCAGGTCTGCTACGATGAGGACAGTGTCTCTATGGGGCAGAGTTTGAGGGAGGGGGGGGGGCTCTTACCACTACACCATAGAGTTTACCCATTAACAGCAAATTTAAAGTCAAATACTATTTTAAGTCTTACCAAGAGGAGAGTCCATCTTTAAACGTTAGAGGTTCCGCCTTTGAACAGTCGCTCTTTAAGGACACACAGCTGGGTCCAGGTCCAGGAGAGTCCGGTCTCTGATGGATCCTGGTAGACAGAGAGGAAGAACATACAGAGACAGAAATTCACCTTTTAATCTTCAGCCACAGAAGCTAATGGAGAAACAAACAGCTAAGGGATCAAGGTAACAAAGATAACCTGTAAAACATGGGCTGCCTTGCACTCTTCCATTCAGAACTAATGTGATTCTCACCACTTTAGGTAGTTAAGTTAAGTTATCTTATCTTTATTAATCAATTTAAACGAGGCACATTGAAATTTGTCTCATCCCCTCTCAATTTACTTCGGAGGGGGTCAGAGCACAGGGTCAGCCATAGTTATTTTATATTACTATTATTAGATTATTATTATTATTTGATGCTGCAGACATGATAAAGTAACTTGATGTTGACTTACTCTGTTTCAGGAGAACGTCCTTTGAAACATAGTGGGGCCTCTTGGAACAGTCGCTCTTGAAGGACACACAGCTGGGTCCAGGTCCAGGAGAGTCTGGTTCGTCATGTTGGATCCTGATGGAATCACAACAATATAAAATGCTTATGAAGAATATTGATTTAGTTTTGAATGTTTTAAACAAATACAACGTAAAATAAATTATTTAATAAATGATTACTGTTGTCCATCTTTGAACTTCATAGGTTTATCCATAGACTGAGCACTCTAAAGCACACACAGCACTGAGGCCAGCACAGCATCAACACACACAACACACACAACACAAAACACACACACACACACACACACACATACACAAAAGAGCTTTGAGTGTGAATAATGATGGTGCAGTGATTTGATTCATGGACAGTTAGAGATCCTCATGTCACCTCTGAGCTTTGGTCTGGCCGTCATGTTCCCCACACAGAGTGGTTTTAGAGGGAGGGACTCCCTCCTCTCTGTCCTCACTCTGATCCATAGCAGAGCCCACACCTTCACACAAACACAACAACATGTTCATTTGTTACAACAAGCTATACATCACAGGACACATTAGTTCACTGACAGAAACCTGGTTGGACCCTAAACTGATCGTGGCTTATTGGTGCCCCTCTCCCTTTCCTGATGGTGGCCTACCAGCAACACTGCACCCACAGAGCTACCTCCATCCTTAATGACCCCCACCACCCCTCTCACAGCCTGTTCCCCCTCCTGCCATCAGGGAGGAGATACAGGAGCATCAACTGTGCCCCCTTCCCCCCCACCACCATTAACATGTTACAGCCTGAAAGCTAGAAAAACTGTCAAGGACACTCCTGATAATCATAATAATAACTTTATTCAGACTGATGACTCACTCTGTTGTTTTTTTGTTTTATATATATATATATATATATATATATATATAATATATATATATATATATATATATATATATATATATATATATATATATATATATATGAGAGACTAAACATTTTAAATTATTTCTTTCTTACTGCCTTTTTTAAAACTGTATGCGCTGGTGAAATTGCATTTTTTAATTTCTTTGTATGAATGTACAGCTCTAAAATGACAAAGTAAATCTTGAAATCTTGAATTTGCATTTTTTTCAAAAACATAAATGTCAGTTAACCCACCTGGTTGTGTTGGTTGCTTGGACAATATCAGGAAGTGGTAACGGTCACAAAGCTAACTACAACAAAGTAAAAATGTTTACAACGAAGCTACTTCACAGCCTGCCACTTACATTAAGAGGACACTGTCACACCCTCATAACCTCACAGTCTGAAAACAACATCAGTGTGACGCGAAAACCAGTTCAACAAGTGCCAAAGTGTTTCCAGTCTGTCTCCGCCTCCTCTCCTTTACCTGCCTGAGGCTAATGTTGATCTATTATACCTGCATGTAAGATATGTGTTTATATTGTTTATGATCTGTTTGGGCATTGAGTCTGATGCTCACATACTTAGAATTAGTTCAGATAATTCAATGTCAGATCAATCACAAATCAGATGGTTTAGTTCCACTATCAGTCCACTAGATGGTGACATTAAGCATTTCATGCAAAAATGTTTCCACAATAAAAGCAGCTCAGACAAAAAGATTCAAGGTGTGGGACCAGTTCAGACACGTCCTGCATGATTCACTGACGTTAGCTCAAATTAAAATCAAACTGCCGTTGATTCTACGGAACAAACTAACAATATTGTGAATCTTTCTAAATGCATTTTTCTTTAACTCGGAGAGAAACTTTACAGCATATTTCAATTATAAATATTAAGAAACAGCCAATCAGCATCAAGAAACATTTCTACCGTCCAGTTAAACAGCGACACAGCACAATGTGATCAAAGTGATCCTGATGATCAGACATTTACAGGTTTCTCTGGGAGGATTCTCACCTGCTGAACTGACTTCAGGTCGACTTACAGACACTTTCCACCTTCATGTGTGGAGGAAACACTGGGAGAGAAGACGCTGCTCATTTCATCCTGCTCAGTCCTGGTGTGTGTGTGATCTGAGGACGCCGTCACACCCTCACAACTTCACAGTCAAAGTCTAAAAAAACACCAATAGTCACGTGAAAACCTGTTCAACGAGTGCCAAGTGTTTCCAGTCTGTCCCCGCCTCCTCTCCTTTAGCTGCCTGTTGATCTATTGTACCTGTGTGTAAGATGTGTTTATATGGTTTATGATCTGTTTGGCATAAAATATGATGATAAAGTGAGTTATACATCTGGTCTTATTGACATTGTGTGGCATCTTAACACCACTAGAATTATATCATCACAAAAACTCAGCCAGTGTGGTGTAATTCCAGTGGTGTAGTTTGAGAATCTGTCCACTAGATGGTGCTATTGACATCCAAAGTTAATCTGCAGCCGACATGATGTTGAATAAAAACACATGGATATCCCATACATATAGTAATAGGCCTATTTAATAGAATAAGTCTTAAAATCAAATTTCAAGCGGTGTGTCCTGACCTATGTACTCATTTCTGGAATGATTTGGGGACACTGGGTCACATGACATGACCCGGATTTAAAAATATTAACAATGAAAAATGTCATCATTATTATTTATAAGAAAGAATCATTTTGAAAGGTTAAGCTAAACAAATTAGATACAGCTTAAACAAATGGGGAACCATGGCAACTACAAAGATATTGGATGAGTTGTGATTTTGTTTGATTTTCATGATTACAGACTAACTGACTCCTTTTTTTGTATACAGGTGATACTCGTATTATTAGAATATCATGGAAAATGAATTGGAATTGAGGCAAGAATTCATTCAAAAGGGGCCCAAACCAAGTGCTGAGTACATATGGATGGTTATACTTTATAGAGGGTCGACATGTCTGTATTTAAAATCCCTTCTTTATTGATTTCATGTAATATTCAACATTTCTGAGATTTTGAATTTTTGGTTTTCTTAAGCTGTACGTCATAATAATCAAATTATAACAAATAAAGGCTTGAAATATCTCACTTTGCATGTAATTAGTCTATATAATATATTAGTTTCACCTTTTAAGTTGAATTACTGACATAAATGAACTTTTGCATGATATTAAATTTTTTCGAGTTTCACCTGTATGTCCTGCAATACAATTAAATTAATTAATTAAATAAAATAAAATAAAATGTTGTAACAACTTATAATAAAGTATACTTCCATTCTTCCAATAAGCAATCAGAAATAAACTATTATTATTATATAGGATAACTAATATCATCGCCCAGCAGGAGTTGGGCGGCGCCAGTAGGTGGCAGTAACGTCCGTGCCACTACGTCACTACCAACTGAAACACCACCGAAGAAGACGCCAACGGTCGCCTGGTCGTCTCACGCTCAGTCGGATCTAAACTAAACACATGAACCAAACTGATATAAACACAGTTAATGGAGAAATGGTGTCAAGTTAACGTCACCGTCAGCGGCGAAGGTAAACAGACGTACTTTTAAAGGTGTTTACGTTTACCGAAAGCTTTTAGTTTACGTGTGTGAGGGTTGCGTGAGTCAGTTTAGCTGTGTGTTTTGCCGGTGGCTAAGTAAGTTAGCTCTCCATGCTAACAGTAACACTGCATGCTTCACTGACTGTCGCCTTAGCTTTCCACTCAATGGGACACTTTGTTATGGGATTTACAGTCGTAACAGTTAACAGCATGTTTAGACAGCGTCCATTTGTGTCAGGGATTTAGTTTGCTTACTGCTAAGAGAAGCTAACGAAGTAATGCTAGGCTAGTTTGTATCCCTGAAGATATAAGATCAGCCCGAATCTGTTGCTACCTGTCTGTTTCCCTTTTAACCTGTTGTTTTAATTATTTTTTTTGAAATTTCTATTCACATTTGTTTTCGCGTTTTCTAATGTCTACTCTATTCTATACCTGATGTATTTTAATCTTGATGTATTTCATGCCCATGTAAAGCACTTTGAGTGGCCTTGTGTCTGAATTGTGCTATAGAAATAAACTTGCCTTGCCTTGAAACTAAATGTTCACCTCTGCTTGTCACTGCATTTAGCAATTGTATTGATAAAGCGTAAAAAAGAAACCGTAGTGTATGGCTCCACAATCTTACAAAATGTCTTCTGATGTTACAAAGTGATTTTGTATTATATTATATTATATATATGTATTTTTCGCTATGCATTGTGACATGTACATCCATGGTGTTCAATTACTTTTTCATTGTTTTAGTCATATATTTTTCCCCCCTTTCTCTTATACATATTTTATGTAAGGCAAGGCAAGTTTATTTCTATAGCACAATTCAGACACAAGGCCATTCAACGTGCTTCACAGGGGGCAAGATTAAAATACACAATACACATTAGAAAATATAGTGAAAAATATGAATAGAAATGAAACATGTAATTACTTTTATTTTGCATCTGTGTATGAACTGTGCTATATACATGCACTTGCCTTGTGTTGCCTGCTAGACTTGGGCTCTGTTCGAAATGCCTTACTAACTACTACTTACTACCTACTCAATACTTGGCTTACTACTCGATTACTTAAAATAACGATTGAGTAATCCATTTGAGTAATCCAATTCGGAAGACCGTCCTTACTTAACCACCTCAGATGACGTAAATCAAATGACGTGTCACGGCCGGGCGCCGTTAATTAATATTATAAATAAATATATAAACGTCACATTTAACGTAACAGTACATCTTCAACCTAAGGATTTTCGGTGATATGTTAAATAAAATTAGTAAAAACATTTATTAATTATGATTAATTATTATACATTTTTCTCATCTATTGTCTGATTTCCCGCCTTTCCTCTTCTTTGTCCTAATGCTAGATTGCCAGTTGATACAGAATAGATAGATTTAGTTATAGACAGCCTTTTATATTTTCATTTCTGATTTAGATTTATATATTTTCCAATAATTTTGATCGATTATCGTTATTATTACAGCGTAAAAATGTACCTGACCAGTCATAGGAGAGCCGCTGCTACGGCTGTTTAATTCACAATCAGTGCAATCTCTGCTATCAACAAATGCACGTTGTTCAAGCAGCTGATCAGAGATAAACAAACCTTGCGATGTCCAGAATAATACTCGTGATAACCATCAAACTAAATCGTACACATTCACTGAGTGAAGATTGTGAAAGTATGACACACATTTCTCACCAACAATGTTATCAAAAACCCAATTAATAACTTATAAATCTTTTAAAAACCTGAATTAAAAACTGTAGCAATGGCGGCCACAGCTTGGATTTCATTTTCGCCGGATCTAGTCTTCTTTATAGGTCCATGGATCTAGTAGCAGCAGCACGGAGACGAAGGAGGGAGTCAGCTCGCCGTCGTTAATTCAATCTAACATGATAACCAATTAATGTAGGCTACATAGCTATATTGATATCTCTTTATTCTAGCCAAATCAATGCTTATTGTACATATTTGGTTAGGTATTGCACCACAGGTGCATAATATCAAAACAGTTAAGACTGACGTTTTATGAACATATCAGCATATTTCCAATACAAAAATGGTAGGTTCATCAACATGGGTAGGCATTGTTTCTGTGGACATCCTCACGGGAAAAATTGTAAGGATAATAAAACATAAAAAAGACGATTCAAATCAAATCAGTTTTATTTGTACAGCCCAAAATCACAAATACATTTGTCTCAGTGGGCTTTACATTTCATACAATATGATACAATATGACACCCTGCCCTTACACCTTTAAGCCACAAGAAGTTTAATGTTTGTTTTAGCCAGCAAATTAAGCTTTTTCGTTTAGTTTATATGTATTTGTTATTTTGTACTCATTTTTGTTCGACAATAAATACTTTTTGGATGCAAGAAAACTACGTTTCGAAGTGCGTATCTCAAAACACCACAGTTAATGCCCCGGAGGCATCATCGTGTAGGATGCCGTGACAAGTAGGCCTAGAGAAAATCACGAAGGAATTTGGTCATTGATCAGGGGGCCTCATTTATAAAGCTTGTTGCGCACAAAAACCTTGCGTAGACAGGCAGAATGTGCGGTCAAATGTGCGGTGGCAAACCGGTGGTATTTATAAAATAATTCTTTGCGGAGAAGTGTGCGTATTCCCACGCCAACTTTTGACCATGCTTAGAGCTCACGCAAGGGTTTCCTGACTCGGGGAATCAGCGACACTCAATGGCAACACCACGAAATAAAGCTCTGTCATCGGAAAAACACATCCTTGTGAAATGCATGGCACCCAATATATTTGATCAATTATATGTGCGTACCTATTGTTGCGAATATAGGCTACTGTTTTCTATGGCATGCAGTAATGATGTAGGTTGATTTACTTATCAAGTAGGTCTATACATGTTTTGGTTATATTTTTAAATGTAATCTTATAGTTCTACTCTATAATAATATCATATACGCCGGGAAGTGTGTCCGTGAGTGGCTAGTGGGAGAGCAAATAGTCTATATTTTTCGTGTGTAAAAAGTAGTTTTGTACAAAGTTAAGGCCAACCATATTAATTAAAACTGTATATTTCGTTAGATAAAATCATGTTTTGAATTTAGCAAATTATTACATTAATCTCTTTCCCATAAAAACTAACCCTCAAAGTTTAAACTATAATCTGACATTGTTGGAAATGTGTTGATCTCATGGAAGGGAAACAATGCTCTTAATAGACTACAGGCTAATGCATTATTTCACTTCTCACAACACATTTTATATAGGCCTACATATAGTCCTACAGGTTAGCTAATACGTGATATTTCATACAGTACAAAGTTGGGCAAAACAGCTTAACAAAGACTATAACGACTGTGCCAATCATGATATGTGATCAGCGCGCGCGTGTGTGTTAGTGTTTGTGAGGCAGTTATAGCAACGCATGGCACGGGCTTTCTTCCTTCCCAGTCGCTTTCTTTGCGGCCGGTTGCCTCCCTTTTTTCCTCATGTCAGTCAAAATTCCGTGCTTATTAAGTGCGTCATCATATTCAGAAGCTATTTAGCATTCGCCATGTAGGCTATGGTAGATTGTGGGATGAAACTGGGAGGTGTAGTGGGATGACACGGGGCGGTGACCGTCCGCACACATTTCACCGCATGTGGGTAATTATAAAGGGAAGATTGTGTGCAACTGTGCACAGCACAGTTTTATAAATCTCTAACTTTTTTTTTGCGAACGCAATGTTTTGGGAAGGTTTCTACGCACACCTTTATAAATGAGGCCCCTGGTGATTACATGGTAATACTAAAGTAAAGTGCGAATAGTGTGGATGCAGGAAGACTTCAGATGTTTACCGACTCTACACGAATACGAACGAGAGGTAAACAGAAGAGAGGAGAAGAGAGGAAGATTTAACTCGGCTAAAACAAAATACTCCCCCCACCCCTCCCCATTAAGATAACAAAGAACTCATAAAAGACCAACATCATAATAGTTATTTTTGTAGCACATAATTTACACCATAAGAAAATAAAATACCAACTTCACATTTAATGAAGTTACTGGGGGCAGTTCATTTCAACATCAACATAAGTGTAGCCTCTTTTTATTCCACATGTGAATTGGGATATATGGGAGTGATTCTCACTCTGTTGGCTACAACCTGATTAAAATCAATATGAAAAGAACGCTTGGATCAAACGAGCGCTTGTTGTAGTCAATTTTCGGAGAATAGTGTAGTTTCACGCTAGTGACTCACGTCAGCAATACTCGCCGTCGCGCAATGACGTCGGTTAGGAAAAGTGGAGTCGAATTCATTTGAAACAGTGCTGTCTTTTCCTATATTCGATAGGAAGCACCTTTCATATCTCCTTAACCCCGATGACGTTTAGGGGTTAAGGTATAGGAAAGGAGGCTTATAGGTTAGGAGATTGGACTATTCGGATAGGCCCCACGTCTCCAGGTGGCATCCTTAACCACTGCAACATCTTTCGCGTTGATGGTCCATTCTCAGATGTTACCGGAGGGGGACCAGATCCACACCGTCTCGTCACGACCAGGGAAAACTGGAAGAGGACAGACAGGCAACCAGTGAGCAAAGCAAAAATTAATTTAAAGATTGAACAAGCAAGCGAGTAGAAAGAGTACTATCCTTTTTTAACTAAGCTAAAGTAAAAGGAAACAGTACAGCACTCTTCTTTGATACCTGGACTCATCTTATATTTCTGCTTTAAATTCTCCCACTTTTTTTTTCCCCCCAGAGGGCCTCTATTTGCCCCTCCAGCTCCATGTCCTTAATGTAGGTCCTACACAAATAACATTGGTCAAATTAGCATAAACTTATGACAGGGGCAACAAAACTAACTCGTCACATCCAATATGTATACAAATACACTTCTCAGGAGAGCACAAAGGTAACTCAACCCTTTGACATATTTTCGTGCCTATATATAAAACGTAAGATGAAATAACACAATTGAAAATGAGTTTCTTACTGAAATCCGGACACGGAGGCATTGCGCCTCCCTGTGAAAAAGACGTCATTCGCCCCTCTCCACCTGATTAATGCCTCCGTGTCTTCATCAGTCCCTTAAACGATCAATAACGCACATACTTTTATCGATGGTAACAGGGGGATAGAAACGCAGCTGGTGACGTTAATCAATTACAACTACGGTGATATCACTTTCATTACTACTGTTACCCGTGTATTTACATGCTATATAGCTATCTACAGGCTAACCCTCTAGTCGCCAAGAACGGTAACTTTAAACTAGGGATGGGCATAATTAATCGATTGCTCGATCATTGCTCGTTAAGAATATTGTCGATCACGTGAAATTGTTATCGATCATATAGCCGTTGTGTTGCGCAGTGTGAGTCCGGCAGCACAGCAATGAGTTTCACTATGTGGCAGCACCAAAGACTGTATGGGCAGCAATTAAACATCCTACCAGCAGGGGAGATACTTAACTAGAAGTAGTATAAGACAACAGAACATGCTCAGGCAGCATCCTGCGAGCTGCCGTAATGTCAACAGGAAGAAGTCAAGGGGAAGTTTAGCATCTGACAGGTCCATGGGACAGCTTTAGAACCGAAAATAACTAAGTTCATTAAGCATTGTGAAACCTTGTATAAGTAAAACACTTAAACAAACTGAATTATGTACCACTTGTACATTGAAGCCTACATCCGACCCTGTTTAAGTGTTACGTTAGCGCTACGTTAGCGCCGCTAGCATTAGCTGCTAACTTTAGCGTCTATGCTTTCCTACTTCGCCTTCATCAGGGAACTAATTTGCACATTTTGTTTATTAGATGAAGTAACGTTAGGTCCTTTAACACTCAGAGAAACGTGCCGTGCCCTTATGCAGTCTTTGCCAGCATCTTAGGAGGCGCATATGTGTTTCAAGGTATCGTAGCATTGGCTCCTTGTTGGCTCGATCATAGCCTCGGGATTTAACCAGCGTCGCATTTTATTATTATTTTATTTTAAAAAGTTGCCTTGTCTTAATAGATTGTTGTTTGCCAAGAAGATCTTGGAATAAAGATGTAATTGAGTAAAAACCTCTTGTAAACAGTCTATGGTAAAACGCTGTATTTTGGATGTTCTGTTGGCATTTTTTTAATGTAAAAAGATAACGATTGCTCGATAATTGCTCGTTAATTTTCCCCGATGATCGATCAATGAAATTTCTTAAAATGCCCATCCCTACTTTAAACACATGTTGGACAACAACAAAGCTACGTTCATCCTAAAAAATCTAATAAATCATATATATTTTGACCACATACGAGCCATAATAGACGATTCACTTACATGTGTATGGATGTGGGCTGTGCTGGCTCGGCTCCGCGTTTAGCGCCATTGCTTCCATTGTTGTTTTGAATAGACGCAGTGCATTCTGGGGCGGTTGAGTACGTCTAGTAAGCTAGCGATGCTTCCACAAAATCTTTCCGGAAGTAGAAGACATTCGGATACTACTCGCTTACCTAAAACTCGCTTACTACGTTCACTTACTCAATTCGAACGTCATAGTTAGTAAGCGTAGTAAGCAAGTAGGCGGATTCGAACAGACCCTTGGTCTAAAGGAAATTATTAAAAGTAGTTTTTAATTTGTGTGTGTTTGTATCTTGCAGGTCGGATCTAAAGCGACTGTAACTGAAGGAAACATAATGGCTGCTCCCACACTTCAACCGCCCAGTTTCCTACTGGTGAGTATGTTA
>CM047518.1:28562235-28622235 GCA_026122265.1 Ammodytes dubius
CACACACACACACACACACACACACACACACACACACACACACACAGTATTCTCAGCAACATTGTTCTAAATCTTGTTCTCATCTCTGTGTTTTCAGCGGGCCCATGATGAAGCTGGTCTATAAACTCCAAGCAGAGGACTACAAATATGAAATACCCATCAACTATCTCCCTGTAAGAACAATTATTAATGTACTTTGTGCCTCAATTTGTTTTCACTAGAGTGTGTTTGTGTATTTTTGTTTGTTTGTGTGTGTACAGATTTATAAAATCACTTTAGCAATCATGTTAGAGCGAGCCTGAATGTACTTCACAGTTCACCATTGTATGTTGACTTTGTGTTTTTATTTTTGCGATTTAATTTTTTAAATTTTCCCTCTCTCTCTCCTCTCTGTGTCTGTCTATTTGTCTGTCTTTCTCTCTCTCTGTCTCTCTCTCTCTCCCTCTCTTTCCCCCCCCCCCCTCTCTCTCCTCTCTCTCTCCCTCTCTCCCTCCCTCCCTCCCTCCCTCCCTCCCTCCCTCCCTCCCTCCCTCCCTCCCTCCCTCCCTCCCTCCCCTCCCTCCCTCCCTCCCTCCCTCCCCCTCTCTCTCCCTCTCTCTCTCTCCCTCCCTCCCTCTCTCTCTCTCCCCCTCCCTCCTTCTCTCTCTCTCCCCCTCCCTCCCCCCCTCTCTCTCCCCTCCCTCCCTCCCTCCCTCCCTCCCTCCCTCCCTCCCTCCCTCCCTCCCTCCTTCCCCCTCTCTCTCCCTCTCTCTCTCTCTCCCTCCCTCTCTCCCCCCTCTCTCTCTCTCTCCCTCCCTCTCTCTCTCTCTCTCCCTCTCCCCCCCCTCTCTCTATCTCCCCCCTTCTCTCTCTCTCCCCCCTCCCTCTCTCTCTCTCCCTCCTCTCTCTCTCCCCCCTCCCTCCCCCTCTCCCCTCTCTCTCCCTCCCCCCTCCCTCTCTCTCTCCCTCCCCCCTCTCTCTCTCTCTCTCCCCCCCTTCCCCCCTCTCTCTCTCTCTCCCCCTCTCCCCCCCCCTCCTCTCTCTCCCCCCTCTCCCTCCCCTCTCCTCCCTCCTCTCCTCTCTCCCTCCTCTCTCTCCCCCTCTCTCTCTCCTCTCTCTCTCTCTCTCTCTCCCCCTCTCTCCCTCTCTCTCCCTCTCCCTCTCTCCCTCTCTCTCTCTCTCCCTCTCCCCCTCCCCCCCCTCTCTCTCCCTCTCCCCCCCTCTCTCTCCCCTCCCCCCCCTCTCCTCCTCCTCCCCTCCCCCCTCCCTCCCTCTCCCTCCCCCTTCCCCCCTTCCTCTCTCCCTCCCTCTCTCCCTCCTCTCTCCCCCTCCCTCTCACCTCCCTCCCCTCCCTCCCTCCCTCTCTCCCTCTCCTCCCCTCCCTCCCTCCCTCCCTCCCTCCTCCTCCCCTCCCTCCCCTCTCTCTCCCTCCCCTCTCTTCTCTCTCTCTCTCTCTCTCCCTCTCCCTCTCAGGGTCCAGTGAAGGGCAGCATTCAGGAGGGCGTTCTCCCAGACTGTCCTCTGTTTCACAACAAGCTGCAGTTTCCTCTGTCGGGTCTGCTCACACTAAACCTGGCCCTCAGTATCCTTTACCCAACGTTTAGTATATTTATCTTAGCCGTAGTATATCCTCTCTATCTATCTATCTGTCTGTCTATCTATCTATCTATCTATCTATCTATCTATCTATCTATCTATCTATCTATCTATCTGTCTGTCTGTCTGTCTGTCTGTCTGTCTGTCTGTCTGTCTGTCTGTCTGTCTGTCTGTCTGTCTGTCTGTCTGTCTGTCTGTCTGTCTGTCTGTCTGTCTGTCTGTCTGTCTGTCTGTCTGTCTGTCTGTCTGTCTGTCTGTCTGTCTGTCTGTCTGTCTGTCTGTCTGTCTGTCTGTCTGTCTATCTGTCCATCTCTCTTCTCTCTGTGTGTCTGTCTCTGTGTGTGTGTATGTCTCTGTCTGTCTGTCTGTCTGTCTGTCTGTCTGTCTCTCTCTCTCTCTCTCCTCTCTCTCTCTCCTCTCTCTCTCTCCTCTCTCTGTCTCAGGGTCAGTATCCTTCAACCAACGTTTAGTACATTTATCTTAGCCGTAGTATATCCTCTCTATCTATCTATCTCTTTCTCTCTGTGTGTCTGTCTCTGTCTGTCTGTCTCTCTCTCCATCATCACATGTGTGTGTGTGTGTGTGTGCGTGTGTGTGCGTGCTTACTTCCTAACAAATACAACTGCAGAGCTCATACAAGCCAATGCTTCACCTATTATTCCTTAACGTTCTGCAGATCCATTCGAATTCTTCATGTTCAATTTTGCGTACTGTCTCATCGCGCCAAAGGTGAGTTTGACTAAGTATTCTTAAAGGTGCTACGAGGAACTTTTCAATATTTCTAATATATACTTCTAATTTTTCCCATGACAAAGGCATTAAGAAAAACAACATAAAAATAGCATTCTTTTTGCACTGATGGTCTCGTTTGCTGTTACATGTAATTTATGATCATCAAAGGGATAATTAGAATGTTTCAGAAATATTAAAAAATTCATCGTAGCTACTTTTAAGTGCCACATTTATTACATTTCCAGAAGTTATTGGGGAATATATAAATGATCTAATGCTGCAAATCCTTATGTGTATATTGTATAAGGACTAACCATGTGTGTTCGTTCACAGAGCTACCCTCCCGGCCTCCACGGCAGCAGCACAGACAGCGCGTACTTTGTGCTGGTGGACACTTACCTCAAATACTTTCTGCCCAGTGAGGGAAGCGTTCCCCCGTCTCCTTTCAATGACTCAAGAGGCTCCGTCACTGCCCCCTCCCCACGGTACGAAGGGTTAATATTGGATGCATGTATGTGTGGATATGGATATGTGAGTTGTACAAATATGGAGATATGGTTGTATGAATTGTGTGGATGCATATGGTGGATGTATTTTTGTATGGATGTATGTGATGGATATTTCATTACATTTTGTTTGATTTTTGTTTATCCTCGGGAGACCAATTGAGGGGTGGCCCTCATTTGCAATGGCGTCGAGTGTATATGGATATATGAATTGTATAAATATATTTAAAAAAAAAAAATAATAATAATAATAATTATTATAAAGTTATTGAGCTGTGGAAAAGGGGTAGGATCCAATAAGTTTATTCTTCTTCCTACTCCTTTTCAGGCATATCAATTCAATATGTTATTTGTTTATTTTTTGTTTATTTTTATTTGTGAAATCATTTGAACATATTTTTTTATTGTATTTACATGCTTTTAATTTTTCTTTTTTTGATATGTCTGAAATAAAACTGAATCTATCAATCAATCAATCAATCAATCAATCAATCAATCAATCAATCAATCAATCAATCAATGTGTCCTTTAAAAAAATAGCTCTGCTTCCTAAGGCCATTTTTACATACATTCATATGTACATAAAAATAACATGAATGTATTTTTCCACCAATTTTTTTATTTTATAACTTTCTTTTTCAACTTCAGTCCTCACCATACAAACGATATTCATCTTTATATGAGGGATTTTAAACCCTTTAAATGCCAGTTGCTTTACTTGATGTCACTTGTTTAAAAATAAATAAATAAAATAAATTAATTAACAGCAAAACACACACACACACACACACCAATGGCAGTACCACACAACTTAACATCTAAATCCTTCTCTTTCTAACCTGTACTCCCTCAGAGCCTCCACTGTGTCGTTTGCTGGTTACGGCGTCCACAGCCCGAGTCTGCTGAAGCATCACATCTTCCACCAGCCGTCCGTCACCGCAGACCCCGCAGCCCAGGAGATATGGAGGTCTGAGACGCTGCTACAGGTAAAATACACACACATTCATGGAGAGATAGTCACACGCACCCACACAGTCATAGATAGATAGATAGATAGACACTTTATTGATCCCTTGGGGGTGCTCCTTCAGGGAAATTCAAAAATCCAGCAGCAGCTGTAGTACATACAACAAGACACAAGCAAGTCACTAAAATGCATCAATATACATGGTAAAAAAGTAAAATGCAGATTTATATTTATAAATAAATTTTAAAAAGAAGCAGCAGCAGCAGATATTAGCAACAGTTATTCATGTTACATACACATGGACACTCTTACAGGTAAAATACAATATAAACATCTACAAGACAAACTGTGTGTAAAGGCTGTTTCAGACGGTAGGCGACATTCCGCTCGCGTTGTCGCCTGGCACCGCGGCTTCACTTTGCGCTGACGGGCGAAGGAGCGCGATTGTGATTTTTCAACCGCCGCGACAAAAAGATAAACAGTTCTCAACTTTTCCAACGGCCCCTACGAGCGCGCGCAAGTGTTCGACGAGCATGGACGCGACAGTTCCACGGGAGTGCGCCCGCTTGTCGTGTCGCCTGACAGAACGCCGCGCCTTCTCTCTGCCCGCTCGCCTCTCCATTGACAATGCATTGCCAGGGGCGACAAACGCATTCCGTCTGAAACGCCCTTTACTGTGCTGGTAGTGTGTATACAGTGGAATAAAGTATTTTACGTTCAGTGTAGAAACGTATATAATTCTGGTTTTGAGTTTGAAAGCTAAAAAATTTCAATATTCTAGAAATATTAACAGCTATATTTTAACTCGTTATGCTCTGACTTTAATCTAATTGTGTCTGTGTGTCTGTGTGTGTGTGTGTGTGTGTGTGTGTGTGTGTGTGTGTGTGTGTGTGTGTGTGTGTGTGTGTGTGTGTGTGTGTGTGTGTGTCCTCAGATGTTTGTGGAGATCTGGCTCCATCACTACTCGTTGGAGTTGTACCAGAAACTTCAATCTCCTCAGGTGAAGGTAAGAGTCAACACTTTCACGCTACTCACTGCAGCAACGCATAGCTGGCTGGCCACACACACACACACACACACACACACCCCTAGCCCTATCTGCTTTTTTTTTTATCGATTTTGTTTTGAGTATCTTGCAGTGTGATTACACAGCAGGCATTTAGACGCTTCACCTTTTCTTGTATATCATAGAATAAGATTTTAAAATCCCTTTTAGAACTGATAGCGTGTGATTAGTGACAGAGCTACTGCATTAAGGAAAGTTGCATGTGTTCCTGAAATAAGTGCTTTTGCTGCTTTTCCTCATTTGCGTGTGTGTGTGTGTGTGTGTGTGTGTGTGTGTGTGTGTGTGTGTGTGTGTGTGTGTGTGTGTGTGTGTGTGTGTGTGTGTGTGTGTGTGGTGTGTGTGTGTGTGTGTGTGTGTGTGTGTGTGTGTGTGTATATAAACGGCATAGTGCACCTTGGATGTTGCCAAAGTATCAAAAGTTATTTCAAAGAACTTAAGCTACATTGCTGCTACATGAGGCTGCATAGGAAATAGTGAAATGTCCCTTTTAACATGCTAACAAAGGCCTTCATCAAAAGCACTGCTGTTTGTATACAGTGCACCTCCCTGATACTAAATGCTCCCACTTTAAATACATATTAAAGTAGCTACGAGGAACTTTGAAATAATTCTGAAACAGTCTCAGTTTTCCCTCTGATGATCATAAATTACATGTAACAGCAAATGAGACCATCAGTGCAAAGAATGATATTTTTATATAGTTTTCTTAATGCCTTTGTCATGGGTATACGCTCACCCAGGAACAACAGCTAGCGTAGTAAAGACACTACTGCTTTTGTCCAAAGGGGGCGCTAGAATTAACACAAACTAAAAAGTTCCTCGGAGCATCTTTAAATGCTGTACATATTAACAAATGTGTTGTTGAGTCATTGTGTTCTGTTCTGTGTCCATCTTGTGAAGAATGAACTGAAACTAAACTAATGACTCTTAATTCAGATTCTTAAATGTTTCATTGGCGCAAAGCAGAATCTGTCAGTTTTCATTTTCACTCTGTTAATGTCAATAGTAGGGATGGGAATTATTAAAGACCTACTTCACCGGTGGGAATATGAAGGCGCATTGAACTCTGAGATCCCATGTAGTATAAATGTGCACATTTTTTAGAAATCGGTTCATCCTAGCCTGAGAAAAAGCAGAAAGAGTGTTTTATGGTCTCACTCAGTGCGGTTACATGGCACAACTAGATTAGATTATCACATATATCGAACTAGACACTGAACGGACCGTGTCACTTGTCTGAGTTTACATGGCCTTTCAGGAATCGGATAAATGTCCAATGCAATGCTGTCTCCATTATGCTAGGTGGCGCTGTAGCCCTTTCAACCATGCTTTCAACAAGTGTTGAAAGAGCCACGTCCGGTTCTCTTCCGGCAACAACCCCCATGGTGTAGCCTATCACGCGCAGGCACACAAGCACAGAACGAGATGTCCGATATGCGATGTCCGATCCCTGTTTACATGCAGAGAGAATGCCGACAATGAACGACTTATCTAGGTGTTCTTATCCGACTTCTCTTGTCCGTTATTGTGCCGATTTGTGTCCGAAGTAGATCGGATAAAGGTGTTTACATGCAGTTTAAAAGTCATGTTGAAGTCTTATTCGTTTAGTTATCCGATTATGAGTCTGCATGTAAACGCACTGACTGTCTAACCCTACATTTTGCCCAGTTGTGATGTCACACATTTATACTACATAGGATCTCAGAGTTCAATACACCTTCATATTCCCACCACTGAAGTAGGTCTTCAAATGTTATATACTAAAATTTGATTTAAGTTGAGACACTGCAGGCAAAACATTTTTTTCAAGCACTGGTCAATTTAGAGATGTTTGTCTATTTATCTTCCATAACATGTCTTCTTTCATACTAGTATAAATCAAAGGTCCAACATGTACATTCAGGTGTTTATTTGACTAAACCTTGTCTGTTTGCGTCTGTATATTTCTCCTATACAACCATCTTTAACGGACATTATCTCAACATAAGTTTTTTTTTTCAATATTTTTGAAGCAAACATAATTTATTGTTCATTTATGATACATTTTGTTCTTAAGCACATGCAGTAAAAGCATTGTTAAGACCTCTACATAGTATTTTCTAAAATGATATACACATATTTTTTTTAAACACACACTAATGTTGTTCAAATGAAATACATATTTTAACTCTGGCTTCATCCAACATCTAGATTACATTTGATTTTTTTTTTTAAAGATGCAGATGTTCTTAGTTTTATATTTCCACCTTTTCATATTATTATATTGCATTGTAATACACAAGATAATAAGTCTATTATTTTAATTTTTTAAAATATTTTTTGGCATTTTTATGCTTTATTGATAGTGTAGAGACAGAGTTGAAATGGGGCAGAGAGGGGAGTGACATGCAGAGAACGACCGCGGGCTGGAATCGAACCCGGGTCCGCTGCTGGCCGAGGCCCATGGGGGGGGGGACGCCCTACCAACTGAGCTAAGGGCGCCCCCTATAAGTCTATTATTAATAAGATGATAAGTCTGAATGTCAGTAATCAACTGGTAAAGTTTCATGATGAAATCTATTAGTTAAATATTTTACCCTTTTCACCTGCAGTGTCTCTACTTAAAATGTTAATGTATAATTTCCCATCCTTATAACCATGTAACCCTGTGTGTGAGTAGTGTAGAAAAGCTGTGCATCGTACTAGCAATAAAAGGTGGAGTCAGTGATTCTGGAGAACGCTTTCTGTCAAAATTACTCACTGAATATCTCCTCATGTTCTGCTACGTGTGTGTGTGTGTGTGTGTGTGTGTGTGTGTGTGTGTGTGTGTGTGTGTGTGTGTGTGTGTGTGTGTGTGTGTGTGTGTGTGTGTGTGTGTGTGTGTGTGTGTGTGTGTGTGTGTCTGTGTCTGTGTCTGTGTGTGTGTCTGTGTGTGGGTGTGTGTCTGTGTGTTGAAAAGCCTAGGCTCTGTTAACATGCATTTTGTTAGTAGCTACGGTGCCCCCAACCTCCCCGTTTTGTTTACATGCCAAATACAGAGCCTAGGCTGTGTATTAACACTGGAGTTTTTTCCCAGCACACAGAGTACAGACAGGTAGCGGATCATGAAGAGATATTCACTGATTTTGACAAAGTGATTTTGACAACAGGTGTTCTCCAGAATCACTGACTACACCTTTAACCGTTGTGTTCTCACAGTCAATATGTGTTTTGTGTTTGTCTCCTCTCCTTGTCTCTACTACTGTTTCCTCCTACAACTTTTTAAAACTTTTTTTTTATTTCAACCAAATATTTTCTTTATGATAAAACCACCTCATCTTATTTCTGTGTCTGTGTGTGTCTTTATCTGTGTGTATGTGTGTCTGTCTGTCTGTCTGTCTGTCTGTTTTTCTCTGTGTTTGTTTTTCTGTGTCTGTGTGTGTGTGTGTCTGTTTTTCTCTGTGTGTGTCTGTGTGTGTGTTGGCTTCCCCTTGTCTGATTCTTATAAAACCTTCCACTACCATCTGTCCATATCCCTCCCTTTCTTCTATCCCTACACTATTGTTCCCTCAATCTTTTGTTGTGCTACTTTTCCTTTTTATCCATTTTCACATTTTTTTTTTCCTTTTTGCCAAATATATTTTTTCTCTGATAAAAAAAATCACGATTTCAATCTTATTTCTGTGTGTGTGGTTGACTCCTCTTGTCCGATTCTTATGAAACATTACGTTTGCCTATCCTTTCCACCCTTCTATCTCCTTCTCTATCCTTCCGTTCTTGTCGTTTTCTCTCCTTTCTTTCCTCATCCCCCTGTATTTTTTATTGATCTATTTATTACTCTTTTTTTTCATTTCTTATTTTATTTTATTTTATTTGTGTCTTGCCTTATTTTTTATTCATTTTTTATTTCCGATTCTTCTATAACCTTCCTCCTGCCATCTTTCACTATCCCTTCCACCTTTCTATCTCCTTCTCTATCCCTCCTTTTCTCTCCTTTTCTCCCGTCATCCCCCTCTCCTCCCCCTGGTGGTGGCCTGGGTGAACAGCTGGCGTTGCTGCAGTATCGTCTCAGTATGTCCAGCATGCCGGTGCAGCCCAGCGTCTCTTTACCACCACAACACTCCTACCAAGTACTTTTACCTTTTCATTCACTCCTTGAGGTAAAACACTATAGTTAAAACCCTTAAGCTAAACGTCAAGGCTACTTTTCTCACAGGGACGCAATAGCTGAGGCATTAACACTGCTACAGCCAACAGGGAAATGCTTGATAGAAGGCTTTTTTTCGGCTTAATTTTTTTAATTTTTTTAATTTTTTATTTTTTTTAGGTGCTACAAGGAACACTTTAAATATTCCTCTGATGATCATAAATTACATGTAACAAGCAAACCAGACCATCCGTGCAAAGAATGCTATTTTTATATAGTTTTTCTTGATGCCTTTGTCATGGGTATATACGCTCACCCAGGAACAACAGCTGGCGTTGGTTAAAACACTACCACCTTTGTCCAAAAGGGGGCGCTAGAATTAACACAAACTGAAAGTTCCTCGTGGCACCTTTTTAAAAATGCCCAACAAAGCTTGCGGTTAGCTTTTTCTAGAACATTATAATTTTCTTCCTTACACATTTTTTTAGATAGTTATGTTAGATCTTATTTGACATAGAGATCACAATTGCATTGGACAACACATGCTCAATATATTGTAGCACACAACCAAAATTATTAAAGACAACCCAAACTCGCCTTATTAGGGCAAGACACTGCATTCAAAAACATGGTTAGTTTTTCTGAAAATTTAAATTTTTATTCATTCAACAAAATTTGCAATACACAAAGAAAACTATTGTTTTAATGTCAGTAATCAACTGGCAAAGTGCCTTCTTCATGATATCTATATATCAAAAATTGATTACTTTAAAATCAGCAAATTTGGAATTTCCAGAGAAGTATCCTTGACGACAAACGTAATCCTGGAATGAAGCCTTGCAGTTGAAATCAAAGCATTTTATTTATGTTTTTTTACTGCTTTGCGTGCGTTTTTTAAATGTATTTATTTTAATGCATGATTTTTAACACTCAGTCTGGTGTGGTTTGCTTCTGGCTTTTACATGTTGATGTGCTTGATACATGTTTCTCTCTCTTTGTCGCTGTTATGTGACGCAAAAGATGATCCTATGAGTTCAACCATCTTTATTTTAACATGAGTCAAAGTAAAAATTATCTTTACTTTCTTAATCATTTTGCCTAAATTCACGTTGAAAGTAATTTACAAATATATTGATGGTGTATTGAGGAGACATTGCATCATTTGAACAAAGCAGCTTTTGCTATAAGCAGATAATGGAGTACTGAGGTCTCACTTTTCTTTCTAATTAATGTAATTTTAACATTATCAAGTGATAATTTGAAACAAATCATAAAAAGAAAAAATCTTAAAGGTGCCGTGTGTATAAAGGGAATTAGCTATTATCAGAACAGACTTTATAGAAATGGAATATAATATTCAGAAGTATGTTTTAATAATTTCTTGTTTTTTATGACCTTAGAATGAGCCTTTTATATCTACATAGGAGCGGGCGCTGAGGCCGCCATGTTGCACCGCCATGTTTCTACAGTAGCACAGAACGGACAAACTTAACGGCCTTACACGTTATATATAGTGGGCGTCCTGGGGAAATGCACCTGTTGGAAGACCAAGAAGAAGAAGTACTATAGAATAAATAACTAAATACATCTTCACCTCATCACTTGATATTGTGGAAAGACTTGAGGCAGTGGTGGATGATGCCATCTTTAGTAACTAGATTCTTGTCCTTGAAGGCCACCGTAGCTTCTGTAAAACCGTGAGACCTCTTTACTCTGTAGAAAAAAACTTTGTGCCGTTGGTGTCTATCTGCTTTGCTGCTTTGGGACTGCGATGCATTTTGATTTGGCTGGAAGTTAGTTCATTAAATTAATTTTTCATTTCAAATTGATTCAAAAGTTCATTTTAACTTCTAAATTGAAGGTATAAGGGTCTTAGCACATTTTAGTTTGGGTGGTTCAACAAACAAGACCAAATATATATATATTTTTTTTTTAGAATTTGGCCATTTTGGAATATGGGCTAGAAAAAGAAATTGTCTATTTTCTTAACACTCGAACCAAAATTGTTCTACAGACCCTAACCTTCAATTTATTAGTGAAAACTGAACTTTCACATCAACTTCAAATTACCGAGTGTCCAGGCACTACACTAGTTTTTTAAATGTTTGTGTAGCATTTAGTTAGAATGACTTTTTTTAACTTATTTTCTTCACAGGAACCGTTCACCCCTTCTGAGGAGCATGTGTTGGTGGTTCGTCTGCTGGTCAAACATCTCCACGCCTTTTCAAACAGCCAGAAGCCGGAGCAGATATCCAGCTCTCCCTCGCCCACTCACACACCCACACCAGCCCGCTCGAGGAATTCAAGAGGTAATAGGAGATACATAGTCTACTGTAAAGCCCTTTGTTAAGAACCCGAATCTGAAAAAATGCTTTTTACTATGTCATATGGGGAGATAGTTGTATGACAGTAAACATTAGATCTGTCTACCAGGGCAAAAGGCATTAGATTAGTTAAAGGCCTACTTCACCGTTGGGAATATGAAGTTGTATTGAATTCTGAGATCCTATGTAGTATAAATGTGCAAAAAAATTGAAATCGGTTCATCCTAGCCTGAGAAAAGGCAGAAAGAGTGTTTTTTTTAACCCTATATTTCTCCTTCTCGTGACATCACAGAAAGAGAAATATAGGGTTAAAAAAAACTTACTTGGTAAATATTAATGTGATGTCTTTTACTGTGAGAAGGAGAATATAGGGTTAAAAAAAACACTCTTTCTGCCTTTTCTCAGGCTAGGATGAACCGATTTTAATTTTTTTTGCACATTTATACTACATAGGATCTCAGAATTCAATACACCTTCATATTCAAACCGGTGAAGTAGGCCTTTAAGAACCCGAATCTGAAAAATGCTTTTTACTATGTCATCTGGGGAGATAGTTGTATGATAGTTAACATTACACTGTCTAGCAATGATACAAGGAATTCAAAGGTCAGATACATTTGAAACTACTGTAAAGCCCTTTGTTAAGAACCACACATCCACAAAATCGTTCATACTATGTAATTTGGGGTTAGTTGTATGATAGTAAACATTATATCTGTCTACCAGGTTTCAAGGATACAGGGATGCTAAAAGGCATTGATTGTTAAAGTAGCTACGAGGAACTTTTTAAATATTTCTGAAACAGTCTCATTTTTCCTCTGATGATCATATGATACATATGTCTACTGTAAAGCCCTTTGTTTAAAACACAACATCCACAAAATCATTCTAACTACGTCATCTGGGGAGATAGTTGCATGATGGTAAAGCAGCTGAAATGAGTTAGTATAAAGCTATTTTAACAAATCTTTCAATTTGCTAAGCCATTGGGAGAAGGACTTCATGATTTATAATAATTTATTCTGAAGTTTAAAAAATCGCAAAACAATTCTTAGGATCTGTTTTTTTTTATTGTTTCTTACATGTTATTAGTTTATAGTATATCATATGAATTTCCCTGTTTAAAAGCCTATAATGTTGTATTGTATTTTTCCTCTTGTCTACAGAGTGGTGGTGCAGCGTTTTGTCCAACAGAAACTTTACCTGTTCCTGCAGCATTGCTTCGGTCACTGGCCTCTGGACGCATCTTTCAGAGCGGTACGTCTCACACACTAAATACATATTTAGTTATATATTTATATTTATTACCCCAAGCGACTGTGGCTCAGGTGGTAGAGCGGGTCGGCCAATGATCGAAGGGTTGGCGGTTCGATTCCCGTCCTGCCACCTGTGTCATGGTTGTTGTGTCCTTGGGCAAGACACTTCCCACCTTTCCTCGTTGAATGTCGATAGTTAGCTGTGCTATCGGTGTATGAATGTGTGTGTGAATTTGTAACGTGGAATGGAACAGGTCTCCCTTGTTAAAGAGTCTTCGGGCTCAATGGATTTACCTGTATAATAAAAAGTAAAAAAAAAAAAACATATTAGTTATATATTATACCCAAGGAGCCTGTGTCTTATGGCTAGTGTAACTTGTACTCTGTGAATTAACAAACAAGCACTGTCTCATCCTCTTAACTTAGTGATTATTGTGCATACACATGTAGAAGACTTTCAGTTTCAGCATTTAGTTTATCTGTAAATATTTTCAAGAAATATTTTTTCAGAAATGCACGGACAGTTAAAGGAATGTTTTTTTTTAACTATTCCTTTTAAGTATAGTGTGTGTCCCCGAAAGTCACTTAAATCAGAAACACACACACCAACAACACCAACACACACACACACACACGCACACACAGCAACACACCTGCTGCTATTCCTTTAAATTAGTGTGTTTCTGTCATTCTGTCTGTCGTCTGTCTGTCTGTTGCTGTCTGTCTGTCTGTCTGTCTGTCTGTCTGTCTGTCTGTCTTCTTTAGGTGTTGGAGACGTGGCTGAGCTACATCCAGCCGTGGAGATACACAGACGAGAAGCCAAACCTCAGATCCGACCAGAACAGAACCGTGCCAGACAAATGGTGAGTCTCATTTCAAGTCTTTTTATAGAAAGTGGATTTTGTTTTCTCACAATGCAGGGTTTTTCCTGGCTCAGAATGGGCCTTTGGGGATGATAACACGGGACAACTTTTTTGGGTCGCGACTGCAACAGTAAAGGCGAAAGTTTGTGAATGTTAAGAGCGGTGTGGCTTGAGAGAGGGAGTTTCAATGATCGTTTTATTACAAACATTTGTTTTCATTTGATCGAGGGAAGCAGTAATATAAATTGAATTGTAATCAATCGCCCTTTGGAGAGGTTTTAAATAGCGTAATATATTCTCAATTTTTATCATTTTGGCGCTGGTGATTTTTCTTTGGGGGAGGCATAACACCACTTTGGGGGGCGCCGAAAATGTCTCTATGCAGGAAAAACCCTGCAATGACTAAAACAATACAGCAAGTGTTTTTAGTTTTTGTAAAAATCATATTGAGTAACTAGCTTGTTGTCCTTGAAGGCCACCGTAGCTTCTGTAAATTCTCCCAAAAGGAGGGGTTAGCAAGGGAGCACTGACATCTACATAATACTACAATATTACACACTGCACCTTTTAATGACTCAATACAGGTGATGATAATTAAGGTGAACATTTTTGCATTTATAGACTCTCTTTTTTTAATCCTTTATTTTTGGAAATAAACACAAAAACAAAAGACGAAACAAAAAAAAACTAACATGGCGTACTCTACTTAACAGGTTTCTAAGGACATTGTTTAAACTATAGACAAATGTTAAGCAGAAAATAAACAGAGATATCTGTTCAAATTTTTCTTGCTTTCTCTGAAATCTCATAACACATTTTCTCCATATTTTAAGTATTAGAGAACTCTATAAGCCAGATATCAAAGCATTTATAGGCGTTTTAATAATAATAATAATAATTGATAAAATTTATATAGCGCTTTTATGGAGGTCACTCAAAGACGCTTTACATGACAGAGTATACAATAGGCCTACATAAGAAAAGAAAAAGCAAAAAAAAAAAGCAACGGAAAGCAAGATACAAATTTAAGATGGGGTTTGGAATAGTCAGGTGTGGTGTGGGTGGGTCAGGGGTCATATGCTTTCTTGAAGAGGTGAGTTTTGAGTTGGCTTTTAAATGAATTGATTGAGTCGTTTTAATAGTGACATTGTTCCCTCTGTGTTTCCCAGGGAGTCCTTTGTGCAGGAGAACCTGCTCATGTACACCAAGCTGTTCCAGGTGTTTCTGAACCGAGCCGTGAGGACCGATCTGGTCAACGCCAAGAACGCTCTGATGGTGTTTAGAGTCGCAAAGGTGTTCGTCCAACCCAACCTCGCCGAGATGATACAGAAAGGTGAGAATGGAAGAGAGACAGACAGGCAGGCAGACAGACAGACAGACAGATTCACTCACTCACACTCACTCACTCACTCACTCACTCACTCACTCACTCACTCACTCACTCACTCACTCACTCACTCACTCACTCACTCGCAAAGGTGTTCGTACAACCCAACCTCGCCGAGATGATACAGAAAGGTGAGAATGGAAGAGAGACGGACAGACCGGCAGACAGAACAACAGACAGACGGACAGACAGATTCACTCACTCACTCTCACACACTCACTCACTCACTCACTCACTCACTCACTCACTCACTCACTCACTCACTCACTCACTCACTCACTCGCAAAGGTCTTCGTACAACCCAACTTCGCCGAGATGATACAGAAAGGTGAGAATGGAAGAGAGACAGGCAGACAGGCAGACAGACAGGCAGGCAGGCAGGCAGACAGACAGACAGATTCACTCATTCACTCACTCACACACACACTCACTCACTCACTCACTCACTCACTCACTCACTCACTCACTCACTCACTCACTCACTCACTCACTCACTCCACACACAAACACATAAGACGGACAGACAGACAGATTCACTCACTCACACACACACTCACTCACTCACTCACTCACTCACTCACTCACACTCACTCACTCACTCACTCACTCACTCACTCACTCACTCACTCACTCCACACACAAACACATAAGACGGACAGACAGACAGATTCACTCACTCACTCACTCAGTCGCAAAAGTGTTTGTCCAACCCAACCTCGCCGAGATGATACAGAAATGTACGAATGGAACAGAGACACAGACAGACAGATTCAGTCAGTCAGTCAGTCAGTCAGTCAGTCAGTCACTCACTCACTCACTCACTCACTCACTCACTCACTCACTCACTCACTCACTCACTCACTCACTCACTCAGTCGCAAAGGTGTTCGTACAACCCAACCTCGCTGAGATGATACAGAAAGGTACGAATGGAAGAGAGACAGACGGACGGACGGACAGGCAGACAGATTCACTCACTCACTCACTCACTCACTCACTCACACACACACAGTAACAGAGAGCTCCACACACAAACACATAAGACAGACAGATTTACTCACTCACTCACTCAGTCGCAAAGGTGTTCGTACAACCCAACCTCGCTGAGATGATACAGAAAGGTACGAATGGAAGAGAGACAGACAGGCAAACACACTCACTCACTCAAATACGCACACGCGCACACACACTCACTCACTCACTCACTCACTCACTCACTCACTCTCACACACCCCGTCATCAGTCAGCCTTACAGTGGGGCACAACATTTGGGGGAGCCCCGCTACTGAATGAATGTAGCGAATACACTTGAACTGTATGACAGAAAATAATAACACATTTGAAGCCTGTCACTTTTCCAAACGATGGTATGACGTGGATTGTAAAATATTGTTTAAAACCCCAAACATTGTTGGGTGTGAGGGTGGGATGTGGGTGGGGTATATTTGGGAAAAAAGGGGAAAAAATTTGTATTCATTGTGCTACAATTTCGTTACTAATATTTAATAAAAAAAACTTTGAAAGAAAACCCCAAACATTTTGTTCCTCCCACCAGGAGAGCAGTTGTTCCTGGAGCCGGAACACGTATTACATCACCGGCAGCCCCGCGGTTACCTGGGCAACCTCTCGCCCAACCAGGGAGGCAGCTTCCTGTCGTCGAGGCAACGCGTGGTGACGGACGTGGTGTTCAGAGTGAAGAGTCACGTCTACGCGCTGGAGGGACAGGACTGTCAGTACAAGCAGATGTTTGGGACCGACCTCAGGGCTGCTGTGAGTTTATACACCTGTTTACAGAGCCTAGGCTGTGAAGTAACCACACATACACTATATATAACCTGTTTACAGAGGCTAGGCTGGGTATTACTGTACTATTTACAGAGGCTAGGCTGTGAATAACAACACATACACTATATATAACCTAGGCTGGGTATTACTGTACTGTTTACAGAGCCTAGGCTGTGAAGTAACCACACATACACTATATATAACCTGTTTACAGAGGCTAGGCTGTGAAGTAACCACACATACACTATATATAACCTGTTTACAGAGGCTAGGCTGTGAAGTAACCACACATACACTATATATAACCTGTTTACAGAGGCTAGGCTGGGTATTACTGTACTGTTTACAGAGCCTAGGCTGTGTATTACTGTACTGTTTACAGAGGCTAGGCTGTGAAGTAACCACACATACACTATATATAACCTGTTTACAGAGGCTAGGCTGTGAAGTAACCACACATACACTATATATAACCTGTTTACAGAGCCTAGGCTGGGTATTACTGTACTGTTTACAGAGCCTAGGCTGGGTATTACTGTACTGTTTACAGAGGCTAGGCTGGGTATTACTGTACTGTTTACAGAGCCTAGGCTGTGAAGTAACCACACATACACTATATATAACCTGTTTACAGAGGCTAGGCTGTGAAGTAACCACACATACACTATATATAACCTGTTTACAGAGGCTAGGCTGTGAAGTAACCACACATACACTATATATAACCTGTTTACAGAGGCTAGGCTGGGTATTACTGTACTGTTTACAGAGCCTAGGCTGTGTATTACTGTACTGTTTACAGAGGCTAGGCTGTGAAGTAACCACACATACACTATATATAACCTGTTTACAGAGGCTAGGCTGTGAAGTAACCACACATACACTATATATAACCTGTTTACAGAGGCTAGGCTGTGAAGTAACCACACATACACTATATATAACCTGTTTACAGAGGCTAGGCTGTGTATTACTGTACTGTTTACAGAGGCTAGGCTGTGAAGTAACCACACATACACTTTATATATGGGTGACCGTGGCTCAGGTGGTAGAGAGGGTCAGCCAATGATCAAAGGGTTGGCAGTTCGATCCCCGCTCTGCCACCTGTGTCATGGTTGTTGTGTCCTTGGGAAAGACACTTCACCCTCCTTGCCTCATGTGAATGTGTATGACTGCTGTATGTTTGAGGTGGTGGTCGGAGGGGCTGTAGGCGCTGAATGGCAGCCACGCTTCCGTCAGTCTGCCCCGGGGCAGCTGTGGCTACTATGGTAGTTTACCACCAACAGTATGACTGTGTGTGAATGAATGGAACCTGGAACCCTGTAAAGCGTCTTTGAGTGCCTTGAAAAGCGCTATATAAATCCAATCCATTATTATTATGTAAACAAAAACAAACAAAAAAGCTTTTAGCTGGAGACAAAATATTGAACCATAATTCAGTGTAAAGTTGGTCTAAACCGACTTAATTTTGTAGCACATTTTTTCACCGCTGTTTTTCTTTTCTCCGTTACTTTCCCAGGTGATGAGACTGATCCAGATCATAGCGTCTGCGCGTCAGACAGCAAAGCGTATCTCAGACCACTGCAGCGAGGTGGCCTCTGGTTCCTCCGTGCTGTCCTGGTTTGGCTTGGGACCGGCTCAGAGCAACAACACTCTGAGTGAACCGGAGGAGAGCGGGGAGTGTCTCAAGAAAACACACGAGTTCCTGGACAGGGCACTGGAGAACCTCTGCACTATATTCAAGGTTAGAGGCACTGACAATGTTATTTACTACAAATTAAAGGTGCTACAAGGAACTTTTAAATATTCCCCAATATATTCAAGGTGAGAGGCACTGACTATGTTATTTACTACAAATTAAAGGTGCTACCAGGAACTTTTAAATATTTCTGAAACAGTCTGCAATGTTTTGGAAAATCTCTGTACTATATTCAAGGTTGGAGGCACTGACTATGTTGTTTACTATCACTTAAAGGTGCTACGAGGAACGTTTAAATATTTCTGAAACAGTCCAATTTTTCCTCTGATGATCATAAATTACATGTAACAGCAAACGAGACCATAAGTGCACAACAGAGCACTGGACAACCTATGTACTATATTCAAGGTTAGAGGCACTGACTATGTTGTTTACTATCACTTAAAGTAGCTACGAGGAACTTTTAATTATTCCTCAATATATTCCCAAGTCAAAAGCTTTTTTTGGCCCACTTGGTTCATTTTAGAAATATAACTAGAATATTTTTCCAAATTTTTTTTTTATACCTGTTTTTATTTCTTTAATGCAACAGCAATTCTTAAGCACTAGGTTTTACAAACACATGCGTTCCTTGACAGAGCTGGAAAACGTCTGTACTATATTCAAGGTTAGAGTCACTTTCACTGTTATTTACTACAAATTAAAGGTGCTATGAGGCATTTTTTAAACATTTCTGATACAAATATAATGTTATTTACTTCCACTTTAAAGGCACGCTGTGTAACTTTTGGTGTGTCAGAGAAGTGAACATTTTCTAAGGTTTATTCTAGTAATGTTTGAAAAAGACACATGAGTTCCTCTATTCAAGTTTAGATTAGTTTTAATGTTGTTTACTATCACTTAAAGGTGCTATGAGGAACTTTTAAATATTCCCCATATATTCCCAAGTCAACAGCATTTTTTGGTACGTGGTTTATTTTAGAAATATAACTAGAATATTTTTTTATTTTTTTTAAACCTGTTTTTATTTGAACATTATTTGAAAATGTACAAGCTTTAAAAATGACTAAAAAGCTTAAAAAAAATTCAAATTAAAAGACGGACAAAAATGACAGAATAAACTACCTCTCATGTGATAGTAACTTGGCTTATTGTGTGTTGTACTCTAAAAAATAAATTAATCAACAAAAAATAGCAGGAAAAATAATGACAACTACTATTTCTGTAACACTAACTTGTGTGTGTGTGTGTGTGTGTGTGTGTGTGTGTGTGTGTGTGTGTGTGTGTGTGTGTGTGTGTGTGTGTGTGTGTGTGTGTGTGTGTGTGTGTGTGTGTGTGTGTGTGTGTGTGTGTGTGTGTGTTTGCAGCTGAACAGCGGGCAGCTCTCTCAGCTCATCTCCACTCTGGGCTGTTCTCAGGACGAAGGAAACAACAAGCAGCTTCCAGACTGTATCCAGGGAGACAACGGGCTCATTCTGACTGACCTGGGCCGCAGACAGGTGTGTGTGTGTCTGTCTGTCTGTCTCTGTGTGTGTGTGTGTGTGTGTGTGTCTGTCTGTCTGTGTGACTGTCTGTCTGTCTGTCTGTCTCTGTGTGTGTGACTGTCTGTCTGGCTGTGAGTGTCTGTGTATATGTGTCTCTCTTTGTGTGTGTGTCCGTGGAGCAACTTTACGTTTTTGAAACAAGTTTTTTTTTTTACAGTAAATGTATTATATGTACACACTGTGCATTATAACTGTTGGTTTAACAGCAATGACTATAACTGTATGTGTTTGTGTCTCTCTCTCTCTCACTGTGCGTGTGTGTGTGTGTGTGTGTGTGTGTGTGTGTGTGTGTGTGTGTGTGTCTCTCTCTCTCACTGTATGTGTGTGTGTCTCTCTCTCTCTCACTGTGTTGTGTGTGTGTGTGTGTGTGTGTGTGTGTGTGTGTCTCTCTCTCTCACTGTGCGTGTGTGTCTCTCTCTCACTGTGCGTGTGTGTGTGTGTGTGTCTCTCTCTCTCACTGTGTGTGTGTGTGTGTGTATCTCTCTCACTGTGTGTGTGTGCGTGTATATATATAGATGATCAGCGGTCTGCGTAGGTTTGATATCCGTTACCAAGGCGATCCCGAGCTGCAGCCAATCAGGAGCTACGAGAATGCTCTGCTGGTCAGACTGTTCTACAAGATCTCCTCTCTGGTCAATGACAAGGTGAGAGAGAAACAGACAGGGAGAGGGAGACAGAGACAGGGAGAGAGACAGAGAGGAAGACAGACAGGCAGGCAGAGACACAGACAGTGAGAGGGAGACAGGGTGAGAGACAGAATGCTCTGCTGGTCAGACTGTTCTACAAGATCTCCTCTCTGGTCAATGACAAGGTGAGAGAGAGACAGGGAGGGAGAGGGAGACAGGGAGAGAGAGACAGGGAGAGAGACAGAATGCTCTGCTGGTCAGACTGTTCTACAAGATCTCCTCTCTGGTCAACGACAAGGTGAGAGGGAGAGACAGGGAGACAGGGAGAGAGACAGGCAGGGAGACAGTGAGAGGGAGACAGGGAGACAGGGAGGGAGAGGGAGACAGAGAGAGAGACAGGGAGAGAGACAGGCAGGCAGTGAGAGGGAGACAGGGTGAGGGAGACAGGGAGAGAGGCAGAGAGACAGACAGTGAGAGGGAGACAGGGAGACAGAGAGAGAGACAGACAGACAGGGAGAGAGACAGGGTGAGAGACAGACAGGGAGACAGACAGTGAGAGGGAGACAGGGAGACAGACAGAATGCTCTGCTGGTCAGACTGTTCTACAAGATCTCCTCTCTGGTCAACGACAAGGTGAGAGAGAGAGAGACAGGGTGAGAGGGTGAGAGGGAGAGGGAGAGGGAGACAGAGAGGGAGGCAGGCAGGGAGACAGACAGACAGACAGGGAGACAGTGAGAGGGAGACAGGCAGGGTGAGAGGGAGAGAGACAGGGAGAGAGACACAGAGACAGACAGACAGAATGCTCTGCTGGTCAGACTGTTCTACAAGATCTCCTCTCTGCTCAATGACAAGGTGAGAGAGAGAGAGACAGGGTGAGAGGGTGAGAGGGAGAGGGAGAGAGACAGGGAGACAGGGAGACAGTGAGAGGGAGACAGACAGAATGCTCTGCTGGTCAGACTGTTCTACAAGATCTCCTCTCTGGTCAATGACAAGGTGAGAGAGAGACAGGGAGACAGACAGGGAGACAGAGAGACAGGGAGAGAGACAGGGAGACAGGGAGACAGTGAGAGGGAGACAGACAGACAGGGAGACAGGGAGGGAGAGAGAGGGAGACAGACAGAGAGAGGGATACAGTGAGAGGGAGACAGTGAGACAGGGAGAGAGGGAGACAGACAGTGAGAGGGAGACAGACGGACGGACGGACAGGTAGACAGAGAGACAGGCAGGCAGGGAGAGAGGGAGAGAGACAGACAGGGTGAGAGACAGAATGCTCTGCTGGTCAGACTGTTCTACAAGATCTCCTCTCTGGTCAATGACAAGGTGACAGACAGACAGACAGAGACAGACAGACAGACAGGGAGAGAGACAGGCAGGCAGTGAGAGGGAGACAGGGTGAGGGAGACAGGGAGAGAGGCAGAGAGACAGACAGTGAGAGGGAGACAGGGAGACAGAGAGAGGGAGACAGAGGGAGATAGGGAGACAGACAGTCAGACACACAGACAGACAGACAGGGCGACAGACAGAATGCTCTGCTGGTCAGACTGTTCTACAAGATCTCCTCTCTGGTCAATGACAAGGTGACAGACAGACAGACAGAGACAGACAGACAGACAGGGAGAGAGACAGGCAGGCAGTGAGAGGGAGACAGGGTGAGGGAGACAGGGAGAGAGGCAGAGAGACAGACAGTGAGAGGGAGACAGGGAGACAGAGAGAGGGAGACAGAGGGAGATAGGGAGACAGACAGTCAGACACACAGACAGACAGACAGGGCGACAGACAGAATGCTCTGCTGGTCAGACTGTTCTACAAGATCTCCTCTCTGGTCAATGACAAGGTGAGACAGGGAGACAGACAGGGAGACAGGGTGAGAGACAGACAGAGAGAGAGCGAGAGACTGATGTACAGACACAGAGAGAGACACAGACAGACAGAGAGACACACAAAATCAAATCAACATTTTTTATTTGTATAGCCCAATACGACACCCTGCCCTTACACACAGACAGACAGACAGACAGGGTGAGGCACACACACACACACAGTCACAAATAGAAACAGAAAGGGATAGAGAGACACACACACACACACAAACACATAGAGAGAGACACACACACACACACACACAGAGAAACCTGTTGTTTTTAACACTAACCATACTTTCTTTCTCTTACAGTTGGGCGGTCACATGGGCGGGCTGTGTTCCCGTCAGGACTTCCTGGGTCGTTTGTGTCGTCACTTCCTGTCTCAGAGCGACTCATCGAACCAACTGCAGCAAAGCCCCGTCACCCGCCGCGCGCTGGAGGCTAACGCTAGCCGCCAGCCCCGCGTTAGCCTGCGCACGCTAGCTAGCTACAGGACGCTAATCATCCTGCTCTTCTTCTACGTGTTCTTTGGCGCGGTGATGTCGCTGAATCCGGCCTCCAGCACGTTGCTCATTCTGACTGGAGGGTTTCTGTACGGAGTGCTTATGACCCTGTGTGGGGACAAGCTGAAGAGTCATTAACGTAGACAGACAGACAGACAGACAGACAGACAGACAGACAGACAGGCAGGCAGGCAGACAGACAGGCAGGCAGGCAGGCAGGCAGACAGACACACACACACTGACAGACACACAGACACACAGACACACAGGCAGACAGACAGACAGACAGGCAGGCAGACAGACAGACAGGCAGACAGGCAGGCAGGCAGGCAGACAGACAGACAGACAGACAGGCAGACAGGCAGGCAGGCAGGCAGGCAGGCAGGCAGGCAGACAGGCAGACAGACAGGCAGGCAGGCAGGCAGGCAGACAGACAGACAGGCAGGCAGACAGACAGGCAGACAGGCAGACAGGCGGACAGACAGACAGACAGACAGGCAGACAGACAGACAGACAGGCAGACAGACAGACAGACAGACAGGCAGACGGACACACAGGCGGACGGACGGATTGACAGACAGACATACAGACAGACACAGACAGACACACAGACAGACACACAGACAGACAGGCAGGCAGGGGTCCCTACATGTCTACAAGGAATTTACTCAATTCCAATGCTTTGAATGTTCTGGAAATAATAGTTTGAAAAGTGTCGATTGGTTAAATTCTGTCCGACTCAATGTGACCATTTGCATCCGATATAAAGAACTTTAAAGTTGCTACGAGGAACGTTGAAATATTTAAAAAATGTCATGTAACAGCAAACGAGTCCATCAGTGCAAAAAAAATCTATTTTTACAAAGTCTTTCTTAATGCCTTTGTCATGGGTATGCGCACCCAGGAACAACAAATGGCGTGGTAAAAACACTACCGCTTTGGTCCAAAGGGGGCCGCAAGAATGAACACAAACTGAAAGTCCCTCGTAGCTACTTTAAAATGGTTAATGGGTTAATAAAAACATTTCTTACGAGTTTAAATCTTACAATCTTGCCACAGCCAACATTTATACAGAATTATCGTGTTATCCTCACGATCGCTACTCTGATGTGGGCAGTTTCTAAGCATTGAATAAACCAAATATTCACATATCCAGGACTGATAAGGATAATTTGTTGTTTTCATTTCAAGTTGATGCTAAAGTTCAGTTTGCACTTCTAAATTGAAGGTTAAGGGTCTATAGAATTATTTTGGTTCTATAGAGTCAAGAAACCAGACCAATTATTTAGTTTAAGACCTTCAAAAATGTATTTTGCCCTTCTGGAAGGTGGGCAGAAATAAAGAATTTGGTCTGGTTTCTTGACACTTGAACCAATATTGTTCTAAAGACCATTAGACCTTCAATTTAAAAGAGAAAACGAAACTTTGGCATCAACTAGAAATGGTGGAGTGTCCAGTCACCAGACTATGAGGGACTGTACAGTATTTTGAATTGAGACGTGTAGGAATTCTGTCTGCATATTTTTCTTGCTTTTCATACGAACGCTCGACTGTTTTATATGTTTTTTTTTTTCATATGAACTTGTAAATAATGAATTGTGTTGCTGCTCTGTTGCTAGGACACATTATTTAGTTTTTAATTAGTTTTTACTTTAAAGAGCATCTGTTGAAAGGTGCAGGCCAAAACATACACACTGCACTAACAGAATAACGTGATTTTTCTCTCTGAAAGCAGAATGTATTTTTGTCCAAAATACTCAATAAACTGTTTGCACTTGTTTGTATATTTCGTGGAATCATTGAATGAAATGTTTTAATCTCACACACTGCGGAAACAGCAGAGAACTTAACATTAATGATGAATGAAAATTATAGTTGAACCCGAGCCGTCAATGTTCAAAACCATTTGCTGAAGCCTGGCGGGGAGCTGTGGTGTCAAGGTCTTCAGCCCAGTTCAGACCAAACATTCACCTCGCAACGACTTGAAACTCCCTGCGACGAGACGGGCTGAGACTTTCTAAAACAGGACCTGGCGATTTGACATGTTGAATCCTCTGTAACTCCTTGCAACTGCATCAGTCGCGCTGCAACGAGCAGTTCACACTGCTGCGACTTTTCCCCTGCGACTTTCTAAAACCGTCTCGTTGCAAGTCTTTGCGAGGCGAATCATTGGTCTGACTTGGGCTTTAGGCGCCTCAGGGGGCGGTAACCCTCGAACGCAGTGGTGGTCAAGGAAGCCGTGAGACTGAAGAAGTGCTGCCGAGATGTGTTATCCCGGGGGACTCCAGAGGCAGTCGACCAGCAGTTTCTAGTTTTTAGTTTAGTTTATTTTCCACATACAATTGATAAAAAAAGAAAACATGTAGTTGAAAAAAAAAAATTAAATACATGTGTGGATGTGGCAGAAACCTGTATAGGCTTATATGAAGCCACACCCAAAATACATTTACATATTCATTTTAAAATAGCAGCACACAAGCACACACACACACACAAACATAATGTATACATTTAAAAAAAATATAAAAATGAATGCAAAACAATCAAAGAAATTCAGAACAAAACAATCAAAGAAATTCAGAACAAAACCCAAGACAATAATCAAAAAGAAAAAAAAAAGATAGAAAAATAAATCAGTTTAAATCAGATAGAACAAATACAAATTAGATACAAGATACAGATACAAATACAAATTAATGCGTTTCAAAGGACTGCAGCCTCTACCGCGACAGAGGCAAAGCAGGGAGGTGTTCCAGGAGCGTCCAGCTGGAAGGAGGCCTCGGGGAAGACCCAGGACTAGGTGGAGAGATTGTATCTCCAGACTGACCTGGGAACGCCTCGAGATCCCCCAGTCAGAGCTATTCAATGTGGCCGGGGGAAGGAGAAGTTTGGAATTTCCTCCGCTTAACTTGAAGTAAATTGGAATCCATTTCTCCTAACATAAAAAAAAAACTTTTTAAGGTGAATTGAAATCCTCATGTCACCTCTGAGCTTTGGTCTGGCCGTCATGTTCCCCACACAGAGTGGTTTTAGAGGGAGGGACTCCCTCCTCTCTGTCCTCACTCTGATCCATAGCAGAGCCCACACCTTCACACAAACACAAACCCACTCTGATCCTTGCTGCTCCAGAGGAAACACACAGCAACTGAAATGCTGCTTTCCATCATTTAAGGTAAGTAAACTTTACTATCCTCGTTCGGGCAATTTGTTGTACAGATGGCAGACAATAAAAGCAGTTTATACAGGATACAAAACGTCGTACAAATGTACCAATATTGGCTGTTATTCTCTGCTTCATAGTGTCAGGTGAATTCATTCAGACAGTGTGAGGCAAGCTGCCATCAGCTGCTGTACCTCTACTATCAGGCCACTAGATGGAGCCATGAAGCTGCATTGAAGTAAAGACCAGAAACGTTCACTCATTCATACCCACTGAATCTGACGAGACGCCTACCTTTCCTTAGAGTCGCTACGAGGAACAATTGAATATTTTAAATAAGCGCTATTTTTATAATTTTTTCTTAATGCCTTTGTAATGGGTACTCTCACCCTGGAACAACAGCTGGCGTAGTTAAAACACTACTGCTTTTGTCTAAAGGGGCCACTCAAATTAATACAAACTTAAAGTGCCTCTTAGCCACTTTAATGTTCAGTCAATTCAACATTAAAAGATTTGTTTTCCTTGATTTATAATGTGTGTCTTCTGAATCCTCTTCAAACTCAGCATACCTGATCTTTATCTGCCACTATTAAGACAGCAGACCTTTACCCTTTGGGGCGACTGTGTCTCAGGTGGTAGAGCGGGTCGGCCAATGATCAAAGTGTTGGTGGTTCAATCCCCGCCCTGCCACTTGTGTCATGGTTGTTGTGTCCTTGGGCAAGACACTTCACCCACCTTGCCTGGTGACTGCTGTATGTTTGTGGTGGTCTGAGGGGCCGCAGACGTGCATTGGCAGCCACACTTCCACCACGGGTATGACTGTGTGTGAATGAATGGAACCTGGAACCCTGTAAAGAGCTTTGAGTGCCTAGAAAAGCGCTATATAAATCCAATCCATTAACCCGCCTGTATCTGTTCTTTATCTGCCACTATTAGGACAGCAGACCTTAACCCGGCTTATCTCTCTCAGTGGTCAGATTAATGTTTAACTCAAACATCTCTTCGGAGGTTTCTTGCTTCAAGTTCAGTCAGACTTTGTGTGATCGTCGTGTCACAGTTTGATTTCTCCTCTAAAGCTCCAGCTGGAGGTAAGGCAACAATTCTGATCCAATTTTTTTTAAATATTGATAAAAATATCTTATTACTTCACATGTATTGTTATTATTAATGATGTATTCATTTAAAAACAGGGACGTTGCATTTTGATGAATTTTTTTTTTGTATTTGTTAGTTCATTAAATGCTTTTACATGCTTTAGAAAAACAAAGTAAATGCGACCGAGCTAAATTAAAAGCTAGTTTTCATCAGCAGTCCCTTCGCCTGTTGTTAATAGGAATCCCAAAGTGGAAACATTGACATTTACATGTAAATATAAGAGATTGTAGCCAGTGCACTATTTCCAGCCTAACTCTATTAAGGAAACTTTAAAAAAGCTGGAATTTGTTCAAACTCATAACTCAGTCGGTAAAGGAGCGGAGTTGTTCTATAACGTGTCTGAAAGCTTGTTACTTTACAGATTCACAACTTTGCATGAAGTCTTTAACTTGTGCTGTCACATGGAAGTACATTTTGTTCATTATACTTTTACTTTGCACAGAGTGTCTAACATGTGTCTTAGTAGGGAGTGCTTGTTGTATACAGGCTGGCTATATTTGCTTTTTTTTTGACCGTGTTTTACAGTATTTCTTTATAGGCCTACTTGTGTTGCAGTATAACTCAGAGGGAGATAGTTGACCTTTTTACTTAGCGTAAATAAAGACAAATACTGCAAAATGCTAATGGAGTTAGTGGGGCATTTATGTATTTTCAGCATACTACAATTGACGTGCATGTATTACGGCCCCCACACACATCCTACCTCTACTGCGCGTCTACCTCGCGTCTGCGTCTGACTTTTGGTCACAGACTGTGAAATCAACGTAGAGCGAGCACACATCCAACCTCAGACGCACTGCTGAGGCACGTCGGAGGCACGTCTGCAGCGCCGCTCCCCTTCACCTCAGGAGGCTCGCCTATTTTTTTCTGAGAGCAGCGCGTCTCTCTCGCGTCTCTGTGCTTTAACTGATAGAGAAATACTCTGCTGACAGTCATACCAGCAGCATTCAGTCTAGTTACACGTTTACCCGGTGTGTTTATTTCAAAATAAAACATCCCTCAGTCGTATAGGCCTACGCGAATAATCCCTTTATTTCACGATTTAATTGTGCAATCAAAATCCGAGGGATTTAAAACCCAATTTTCAATTAGTTCTGGCATTTCATTTTTGGATAAATGACACATATAGAGATCCAATATAGTGAAGAAATAAAAAAGATCATGATGAGCGCAACAGTTTTCCGTTGCTCTATCTGTGTCTACGGCCTTCTTCTTCCCCGACCACACCCCCCTCTCTCTCTCCCGTATAAATCAGTAAAGTGATTTTTGAAATACTCTGCTGAGAGTCATATGACTTCATACTGGAAGCTTTCGCTGTAGTTTCACCATTTCCTGGTGTGTCCCCTTCAAAATAAAACTTCCAACAAGCGAGAATATGGCAAAAGAAAAGAAAATAAATGGCAATGGGGCGCACGGATTACTGTCCAGACTCAATATAAATCATATGCATCATAGATGACATGAAAGAACTTCATTTTTAATGGGAATTATCTATGAAAACTCTATGTAGAAAGATAGGGCTTTTAGAAGCAGCGCTGCAGCAGCAGCAGCTGCTGAGACGTTGCATGTGTGGCCGAGAAAAGTCCGAGAGAGGCAGCAGTAAGGTAACGCGACGCGCTCCAGAGGTAGACGCAGGATGTGTGTGGGGGCCGTTAGGTTAGGACATCCTAAATCTTTTTCTAGCTTACTAAATAGTAGGGAAGTATGGGGATTGGAACGCAGGGCAAGTAGGGAGTGCTTGTTGTATACAGGCTGGCTATACTTACTTCTTCATGTTCTACTTCTTGCTCAAATCCTCCTCTACTCATCTGTAGAAACCATGTGGCCATCTGCTGGGCGTTTGTTGTATGAACACATTAGAAATCAGACGATCTTTATTTTTTATTTTTTTATTTTAATGTTTATTTGACAGGGACAATACATACAACATTGCCACAAAAAAATGGGAAAATGTGATGCATATAAGATGTCTAGCTTCAGCTAATTTGCAGTCTTTGTCCCTGGGTCAGGCTTTAAAATACAATCAAAGATACTAAATACAATAAATGCAGTGATAGAGATACAGTGAATAATACAATTAATAGGTACCATGAGTCAATACACACAGCTGTAGTTATACATTTCATTGTCTGTGATTGGCTCACACAGACAGAATTAAAACTGAATAAATAATATTAATTGGAGGGTGTGGGACAATTCTGAGCATCGAACCCTTAATTTCCTAAATTATGGTCAATTTTGCGCACATTTCTATTTTTTTTACATCAATTTAAAATGGAAATGTCTGAGTTGACCAAAAGATAATGCAGTAAGGCTGTCAGTGATCCTGTATTGCTTACACATATTTAAACGGCTGTATTGTTCATAACTTTTGTTTATGTATTTTAATCTTGCCCCTGTAAAGCACTTTGAATGGCCTTGTGTTTGAATTGTGCTATATAAATAAACTTGCCTTTCCTTAAACACATCAGAGCTTTGTTTTAGCCTTAAGCTCCAACTTATAAATCTACATAAAAGACTAAACAGTCAAAATCACAAGAGATCACATCTGTATCTTTAACATAAAGGATAAGCCTGCTCTCCTACAAGTTAATTAATTATTTCTTGCTGTAGAAAGTTTGACCGTGCTTTACTTGGTGTGAGTATTTATTTACACTTGTATTGCAGTAAATCTCAGAGGGAGATAGTTGACCTTTTACTTCACTACATTTAGTGACTTTGACTTTGACTTGCAATTGAATAACAAACAATCTGATTCACTATTAAACATGGGACTAGCTGAAAGTATAGAGAACACTTAAACCTGCTTAACCCTTAAAGTGCCAGTTAAACATTAACAGTGATGATAAAGTAATATGATAATATCACAGTGACAGGAGCCGTACTCAGGAACTTTGCTCTCAGAGATAAAATACATTTCTGTTGATGCCACGTAAGTTCAATTAGGCAAGGCAAGGCAAGTTTATTTCTATTGCACAATTGAGACACAAGGCCACTCAAAGTGCTTTACAGGGGCAAGATTAAAATACATCAAGTATAGAATACACATTAGAAAAGCAAATGAGAAATAATACATTAAAATAAAATAAATAAAACATTTAAATGAAATAAAAATTAAATGTACAGGTTAAAAGGGAAACAGGAAAGTCTTCAGATTTGATATAAAGGAGCTGAGAGTTGCAGCAGACCTCAAGTTTTCTGGGAGTTTGTTCCAGATATTTGGTGCATAAAAACTGAAAGCTGATTTTCCTTGTTTAGTCCTAACTCTGTCTGTCTGTCTGTCTGTCTGTCTGTCTGTCTGTCTGTCTGTCTGTCTGTCTGTCTGTCTGTCTGTCTGTCTGTCTGTCTGTCTGTCTGTCTGTCTGTCTGTCTGTCTGTCTGTCTGTCTGTCTGTATATCTGTCAATCTATCTATCTCCTTGTTTAGTCCTAACTCTGGGGACTGTAAGGGCAACAGTGATGATATAATATACAGTAGTAATATGATCATATGTAAGTGACCGGAGCCGTACTCATGAACTTTGCTCTCAGATATGAAAAAACATTTCTGTTGATGCCACGTAAGTTCAATTAAAGTTAATATGTAACTAAACTGGCCTACGTTTGGATCCTACAATGAATAATTGACAAATTCACTGCAGCTGAACACACACTAAGTAGAAACACACATTTACACAGTATTAAGTAGAACACAATCAATCAGATCAAATTACAGAAATACATTTCTTTAATACCGAACTTACCCCGCACTGGGGGCAAGTTGTGCCACAGGAACTGTTAAAAAAAAGCTACGAAAGCTATATTTCTGAAACAGTTTATTTCAGATCCAAAGTTATTGTTGCCGGTGATGCACCACATTCTGAAATATATATTATAGTTGGAGACATTACTGTCAATGCCTCACTATAAAGTCACTTTGAGTAAAAAGTGGCACAGCTCCCCCCACTCTCCCCTACTCATCCGGGCATTTCTTGCATACCCAAACTCGCATACACAACCGTCACATACTCAAATTTAAGTCAAAATGAGTATGAGTAGGACGTTAGTAAGGCTTTCCGAACACAGCCTTGAAGAAGCAACTTTGAAACCAAAGCTGCGCAAACTACACATTACTTCACAGAGGAAAACCTTGCACTAGAGCAAAAATACCCTAGGGAGAAATCTAGTTTAGTTAACTAAAGATACTAAGAAAAAGTACTTTGTATGAAAAAAACTACTTGAATGACTATGCAAGTTTTAATGTAGCTGAACTACTATAAGCTATTGCAAACACTTGATGGAAATGAGGATTTGAGTTGATGCGTGTTTCGGTAACACTTTACAATAGGTATATTAATTACCTGTTAATTAATGCTTAGTTAATGCTCTTAACGGTTAGTTCATGTTTATTAAGGTTATTAATGTTTAATTAACTGTTAATGCTATTAATGGTTAGTTAATCAACTACGTTTAATGGTTAGTAAATGCATGGTTAGGCATTAACTAAGTTTAATGCTTAGTTAAGGCTTATTAAGCATTTCCTAAGCATTTACTAATGATTAGTTAATGATCATTTAATATTTATTATGCATTTACTAAGCATTAACTAACAGTTCATTAGTGTACCTTTATTGCAAAGTTTTACCTGTGTTTCCAATTGATGCAAATGAGTATTTCAGTTGGTGTGTGTTTCTTCTCCAGGTGAAAGTGTGTGTGAGCTGATGCAGGGAGTTGAGCAGCATGGATCAGAGTGAGGACAGAGAGGAGGGAGTCCCTCCCTCTAAAACCACTCTGTGTGGGGAACATGACGGCCAGACCAAAGCTCAGAGGTGACATGAGGATCTCTAACTGTCCATGACTCAAATCACTGCACCATCGTTATTCACACTCTAAGCTCTGTGTGTGTGTGTGTGTGTGTGTGTGTGTGTGTGTGTGTGTGTGTGTGTGTGTGTGTGTGTGTGTGTGTGTGTGTGTGTGTGTGTGTGTGTGTGTGTGTGTGTGTGTGTGTGTGTGTGTGTGTGTGTGTGTGTGTGTGTGTGTGTGTGTGTGTGTGTGTGTGGTGTGTGTGTGTGTGTGTGTGTGTGTGTGTGTGTGTGTGTGTGTTTGTGTGTGTGTGTGTGTTGTGTTGAACAGAACTGGACCTGGACCCAGCTGTGTGTCCATCAAGAGTGACTGGTCTATGGATAGACCTATAACGTTCAAAGATGGACAACAGTAATAAATTATTTCACTGTTTGTTGTTTTCAGTCTTAAAACATTCAAAAATCTAATTATATTCTTCAGAAGCATTTTACATTGTTGTGATTCCTTCAGGATCCAACATGACAAACCAGATTCTCCTGGACCTGGACCCAGCTGTGTGTCCTTCAAGAGTGACCGGTCTATGGGTAAACCTATTGAATTCAAAGGTGGAGCCCAGTCTGCTGATCAGAGGTCAGAATCTAACCGTTTGTGTCTGTTACTATCCATCTCTCCTGAGACGAAGTTTGATGTCATTGTCGTGATCACTTCATGTTCTTTACTCATAACGTTTTCAGTAAAAAAAAATTAAATAGGCTACTTAATTTTTTTTTAAACACAAACAGACAACTGAAAAGGTGAACACACAAAAGAAAGACAAAATAAAATAAACAACTAACATGGCGTACTCTACTTAGTCAAACAGGTGTCATGAAGGTCACTTCAGCACTGCTGTATAGTCAGACCTAGAGTCTGTAGTTGTTGTGACCTAGAAGGCTGTTTCTGGGTTGGGATGGAGGATGTGGCCGTAGACATCTGAGTAACAACGAAACACACTTGACCAGAAACTGTGGAGTCTGGGACAGAACCAAAACCTATGAGCCAGGGTTCCATCAGAGGGTTTGGCCCTAATGCAAAGAGGTGATGAGGAGGGATAGAATGAATGTAATTTGACAAGCGAATAGTGGAGCCGATGTACAACCTTATATTAATGCCTTGAGTTGATAGACCAAGAGTGTATGCTGTGAAGACACTTAGCGCAAGCATCTTCTGAAATATCTAATCCTATTTCGCTCTCCCAGGACTCTCTCAAATGCTGCGTGGATCCGCAAACAAGTTTACAAACCTAAATCTAAATGTTACCTCTGACATAGCTCCTTATTTGTAGGTATCTGAAAAAATGGGATGGCTGCAATGTGGATCTATCCCTCAGCGGAGCAAATTAAGAGAATACATTATCAGTACAAGTCCTTAAGATTAACGAGACCTCTGCTTTTCCAGACTGAAAACACAGTGTCTTTTTGCGAAGGGGGAAATGCATGATTGTGGCAAATGGAGCTAGAATGGAGGTTTAATTTGATACCAAATCCACAATGAGTTTTTAACTACAAAACCAATATCTTTAAATTATACTAGAGTTTGTGGTTCTGCTTGGAGTAGCGCTGGAAGAGAAGTGTTTCTCCTTTCCTGTTCTATGTCTACCCATGATGGGGTCGTATCTTTCGTATCAGGATATGCGTCCTGCCAGTAGGTGAGGGCACGGGCATTGGCTGCCCAATAATAGTGCGGGAAGGCGGGTAGGGCCAGCCCTCCTAAATCTTTAGGCTTGTTAATATCTTTTTTACATATACGATGTGCTTTAAACCCCCTCGTTTACAGTATTTAAACATTCAAAAGTCAAACAATAATATTCAGAAGCATTTTTACATTGTTGTGATTCCATCAGGATCCAACATGACAAACCAGACTCTCCTGGACCTGAACCCAGCTGTGTGTCCATCAAGAGTGACCGGTCTATGGACAGACCTATTAAGTTCAAAGATGGAGCCCAGTCTGCTGATCAGAGGTCAGAATATAAATGTTTGTGTCTGTTACTATCCATCTCTCCTGAGATTAAGTTTAATGGGAGAATCACATTAGTTCTGATTAGAGCATCGTGCATCGCATGACAGATTAGTTATCATCCTTACCTTGATCCTTAACTGTCTCCATTAGTTTCTGTGGCTGAAGATTAAAAGGTGAATTTCCCTCTCTGTGGGTTTTTTCTTGGTGAGATATTAAATTTGCTGTAATTGCGCCATGGTGCTTAGAGCCCCCTCCCCCCCCTCTCCCCCCATTGAGGCGCTGTCATTGTCACAGCAGATCTGTGGATCAACCAGGGTCTTTATCTGCATGTCACTCCTCTCCCTATCCCCATTTCATCTCTGTCTCTCCACTCTGTCGAATAATGCGTAAAGAAATGACCAAATATGATCTCAATAAAAAAAAATCTAATAATAAATCTGTATGAACCGACAGCGTGTTGGACCAGGAGGTCTCAGAGGTTCCCAGTGGTCGGTCTGCCCAGCAGCAACAAACACACCTGGACTCCACATTCACGGTCTGTACATGAACAACAACTACTTTCCATCTGTTCTGTTCATAATAACTTCCATGTTTTATTTGGACCGTCAGTCTGTCCATCATGTTTCTGATGTTTCATATAATATTCTGTTGCAGCTGCTGGAGGAAAACATCGTCACGTTTGTGAAGAACGAGCTGAAGAAGATCCAGAAGCTTCTGAGTCCAGATTACCCAGAATGCTTAGAGGGTCAGAGGGAGGATGAGGAGGTGTTGGACGGTGAGGATGAAGAGCAGAGGAGGAGCAGCAGAGAAGCGTTTCTGAAGATCACACTGCACTTCCTGAGGAGAATGAAGCAGGACGAGCTGGCTGACCTTCTGCAGAGCAGTAAGAGGAGTTTCATAGACTTAACTTGATGGAAGAGTAAATGGAGGCAACATGGGAAAGTTAACATTTCCACAATCTGCTGTTAATATGATTCACACATTAGTCGGGGTCTCTGAATTCTCCTGGGCTGAACACAGAGAGTTAACATTTCCACAATCTTGATTGAAAGTTGGAATCCATAAGATTTGAATCTAGGTAATGTTCTGTTAAGTTCCTATCTATTAACAAGTGAGGTAAAACAATTGTGATCGAGCATATGATAAAAGCAATTGTATTCACAGGTGTCTTTGGCGACATATAGGTAAATATAATATATAGGTAAAATAAGTAGCAACGGACAGTTAGTGACACCTTTTACATCAGGTAGCAGGGGTGCGTTCCATTGAACTCCGAACACTGGAACTTCTGATATTATAGAATTCAGACCTGTATGTGCAACTGGACATGTTTTAATTTGTTATTATGACATGGTCCGAAGTCCCACATTTTCAAAATCGATGAATAGGTTATTCTACTTACTGATCACTGTGGGTGCCGCTCGATGGTGTTTTGTCCTCCCAGCGGAGCCTTGGAGGCAGCACCAACTATAACCATTAGCCTCACCCAAACCTTGCTGCCTTGAAGGCTCCGTTGGACAAAACACCTGTGCTGCCATGTCGGATGTTCCCAGAGCTTGTTACTGCCAGATGTCACTGCCATAAGGCGAAAAAACTGTTCAGTTTCAAAAGGAACTGTGGGGGACCAGATTTGATTTATCATCCAGTGATTAATCACAGTTCTTGTTTGTTCATTCAGGAACCATAGCGTCAATGTGCCAACGTGAACTAAAGACTAACCTGAAGAAGAAGTTCCAGTGTGTGTTTGAGGGGATCGCTAAAGCAGGAAACCCAACCCTTCTGAATCAGATCTACACAGAGCTCTACATCACAGAGGGAGGGACTGGAGAGGTCAATGATGAACATGAGGTCAGACAGATTGAAACAGCATCCAGGAAACCACACAGACGAGAAACAACCATCAGACAAGAAGACATCTTTAAAGCCTCACCTAAAAGAGATGAACCAATCAGAACATTGATGACAAAGGGAGTGGCTGGCATTGGGAAAACAGTCTTAACACAGAAGTTCACTCTGGACTGGGCTGAAGACAAAACCAACAAGGACATTCAGTTCACATTTCCATTCACATTCAGAGAGCTGAATGTGCTGAAAGAGAAAAAGTACAGCTTGGTGGAACTTGTTCATCACTTCTTTACTGAAACCAAAGCAGCAGGAATCTGCAGCTTTGAAGAGTTCCAGGTTGTGTTCATCTTTGACGGTCTGGATGAGTGTCGACTTCCTCTGGACTTCCACAACAATGAGATCCTGACTGATGTGACAGAGTCCACCTCAGTGGATGTGCTGCTGACAAACCTCATCAGGGGGAAACTGCTTCCCTCTGCTCGCCTCTGGGTAACCACACGACCTGCAGCAGCCAATCAGATCCCTCCTGACTGTGTTGGCATGGTGACAGAGGTCAGAGGGTTCACTGACCCACAGAAGGAGGAGTACTTCAGGAAGAGATTCAAAGATGAGGACCAGGCCAGAAAAATCATCTCCCACATCAAGACATCACGAAGCCTCCACATCATGTGCCACATCCCAGTCTTCTGCTGGATCACTGCTACAGTTCTGGAGGATGTGTTGAAGACCGGAGAGGGAGGAGAGCTGCCCAAGACCCTGACTGAGATGTACATCCACTTCCTGGTGGTTCAGGCCAAACTGAACACCAAGTATGATGGAAGAGCTGAGACGGATCCACACTGGAGTCCTGAGAGCAGGAAGATGATCGAGTCTCTGGGAAAACTGGCTTTTGAGCAGCTGCAGAAAGGAAACCTGATCTTCTATGAATCAGACCTGACAGAGTGTGGCATCGATATCAGAGCAGCCTCAGTGTACTCAGGAGTGTTCACACAGATCTTTAAAGAGGAGAGAGGACTGTACCAGGACAAGGTGTTCTCCTTCGTCCATCAGAGCGTTCAGGAGTTTCTGGCTGCTCTTCACGTCCATCTGACATTCATCAACTCTGGAGTCAATCTGATGTCTGATGAACAAACATCATGGTGGTCTAGAATCTTCAGAAACAAAGCTAATCTAGCACATCTCCACCAGAGTGCTGTGGACAAGGCCTTACAGAGTCCAAATGGACACCTGGACTTGTTCCTCCGCTTCCTCCTGGGTCTTTCACTGCAGACCAATCAGAATCTCCTAAGAGGTCTGCTGACACAGACGGGAAGTAGCTCATACACCAACAAGAACACAGTTGAGCACATCAAGAAGAAGATCAGTGAGGATATCTCTTCAGAGAAAAGCATCAATCTGTTCCACTGTCTGAATGAACTGAAGGATCGTTCTCTAGTGGAGGAGATCCAACAGTCCCTGAGATCAGGAAGTCTCTCCACAGATGAACTGTCTCCTGCTCAGTGGTCAGCTCTGGTCTTCATCTTACTGTCATCAGAACAAGATCTGGAGGTGTTTGATCTGAAGAAATACTCTGCTTCAGAGGAGGCTCTTCTGAGGCTGCTGCCAGTGGTCAAAGCCTCCAACAAAGCTCTGTAGGTGGACATATGAAACATGTAAACAGGAGGGATGGCCATTAAAACCCAGTTATATATATTATATATGTTAACGATTCTGCTATTGATTCAAGGAGGTTCTATAGCATAATTTTATTTATTTATTTATTTATTTATTATTCTTTCGGACAATTCCACACAATACACAATTTTCTCTTGCAAATATTCATACATCATACTTTGTGTTGTCCGAAGGGAGACGGAAGAAGCCAAAGGCTTATCAGGTCCCGCCCCCATTTTCATCAAATTCGGATTCAGATACACAGTTACTGTTACAGAAAATAAAAATAAAACAAACAAAAAACATTTTTTTTATATATATATTTATATAGCTATATATAATATATATATATATATTTTTTTTTTAAGAATCTGCAGTCCAATACACAGTCAATTTTAATCTAATTGCTTCAGCTTTTAAGATCAGTTCAGCACAGTACAGTTTTTCTGTGACAATGCCAAGTGTATAAAGTGTGAAGTGGCCTTGTATTTGGCCTGTTCCATTTCTTATCTGGTAGTCTAAACACTTCTGCGTCTGTCTGCTGGCCTGTATTATTCGTTACAATATTGTTATGAAAGTGACATTGACATTGTACTCAGGTTATTAGTCTGTAATTTTCAATAATTTTTGAAACATAATTTGCTTTGAAATTGCGCAAACTGCAACTCCCTGTGACAACTTCATCAAGTCCATTCCACAGCTTAATACCATTTACAGAAATCGAAAAGGATTTAAGTGTGGTCCGTATATTTTTCTCAGTGAATTTACCTTTTCTTCTTAAATCATGCGAAACTTCTCTGTCTTCAAACATTACTTGTAAACTGTTAGGAAGGCTTTTTTTTGAAGCCTTGTAAATAATTTGTACTGTGTGGTAATTTACCACATCACGTAATTTGAGAATTCTACCTTCAATAAAAAAGTTATTAGTGTGTGCCCTGTAATTGGCTTGGTAAATAATTCGTACTGCTTTCTTTTGAAGAATCTCCAACGGTGCAATGTACCTTTGTAAGTGTTTCCCCATATTTCAGCACAGTAATGCAAATGTGGGGAAACTAAACTCCAGTATAATACAAGTAAGGCCTTTTGATTGAAACATTGTTGTGCTTTCCAAAGTATAGAAATACTCCTGGCTATTTTGCCCCTGAGATGGCTAACTTGTGGTTTCCAGCTTAATTTGTCGTCAATTATTACCCCTAGGACTTTGTGTTGCTTGACCCTTTGAATTTCAATCCCATTTACCTTGATTTTTACAGCGACATCTGATGCTCTCCTGCCAAACATCATGAATTTAGTTTTTTCTAAATTTAGTGATAACTTATTTCGGTTTAACCACCCATGTAACTTAGTCAATTCAATGTTTACGATCTCAACCATATTATTCAGATCTTTCCCCGAATAGAAGATGTTTGTGTCGTCAGCAAATAAAATTAACCTTAAGACTTTCGACACTTTACATATATCATTTATATAAAGCAGGAATAATTTCGGCCCCAAGATTGACCCCTGAGGGACCCCACAAACAATATCTAAGCATGTCGATGTGAACTCCCCTAATTTCACAAATTGTTTCCTGTCATGTAAATAACTTCTGACCCAGTCATGTGCCAAACCTCGAATGCCATAATTCTCCAGTTTATTAAGAAGGATGTCATGATTAATAGTGTCGAATGCTTTTTTGAGGTCTAAGAAAATTCCTATAGAGTACAATTTGTGATCAATAGCATTACTAATAATTTCTACCGATTCAGCCAAGGCCAGAGCGGTGGAATGATTCTTTCTAAAGCCGAATTGACTGTCATACAGAAGTTGATGTTTAGTAATGAATTCATCAAGTCTATTGCTGAATAACTTTTCCAGAATTTTAGAAAATTGTGTTAAAAGTGAGACTGGTCTATAATTAGTAAATGAATGTTCATCACCATTCTTATGTAATGGTATAACCTTAGCTACTTTCATGTTGGAAGGAAAAATTCCTGTTTGAAAAGATAGATTAAAGAGGTGTGTTAGGGGTTTAATAATACTTTCTTGCAATGATTTGATTACTTTCATATGAAACCCAAGAGCGTCTCTAGAGGTTTTTTTTTCATTCCGAGCAATATCTCCCTTATCTCGTTGGCCTCGACTGGCTTCAAAAACATGGACTGTTGAAGAGACGCTTCATTTTCGCTAGACTCCCCTAAACTCCCACAGATCCCTTTTGCTAAATTAGGTCCAATATTAACAAAAAATTCATTTAGTTTATTTACCGCAGTGTTCATGCATTCAAACTTAACGTTATTTTCATGAAAATACTGAGGATAATGATGTATTCTGCTGTCATTTCTTAACACTGCATTTACAATGTCCCACAATTTTTTGGGTTGATTTGCATTTGTTTCTAACAACTTACCATAATATTTCTTTTTACAGTCTCTGAGAATGCTATTTAGCTTGTTACGATAGATTTTATATTTTAACTCCGCCTTTGGTGTCCTTGCTTTTATGAATCTTTTGTACAATGTATTTTTCTTTTTGCAAGCATTTATCAAGGATTTAGTTAGCCACTGTTTATCATGTCTTTGCTTTAAGGCCCTTTTTTTTAGTGGACAATTTTTTTCATACAGCCTTTGAAATATCTGCAGGAATAAATCGAAACTTGCATTAACATCCTTCTCCTTGTATACAGAGTCCCAATTTTGCGTCAATAAGTCATTTTTCAGTGCTTCTATCCTCTCATCAGTTTCCAACCTTACAAATATATCTTTGTTTGATCTCTGCTGCAACTTTTGTTTCCAATCGTATATAGCAAATACAGGTAAATGGTCGCTTATGTCATTAATCAGGAGTCCACTTTCTATTTCATCCCCCATAACATTCGTAAATATGTTGTCTATTAACGTGGCACTATTTATTGTGATCCTGCTTGGCCTTGTAATTAAGGGCTGAATACCCATAACATGCAATGTATTTACAAATTCTTCAGTCAGTGAATTAGTAGTATTTAGTAAATCAATGTTTGTATCCCCACAGATAAATATCTTCTTTTGATTTGACTTAGAAAATAATTCTCCCACGTATTCTATAAAGTCTTCCATTTTTGAATCGGGTGTTCTGTACACACAGCTGATAATTAAACATTTATCTTTCATTTGGATTTCAATAGTCACACATTCCAATAGGTTATCAATTGCAGTGCACATGCTATTTACGATTTCAAACCTTATATTTTCATCCACAAAAAGGGCCACTCCTCCCCCTCTCTTGTTCATTCTGTTGACACAAACCAGTTTATATCCCTTTAATTGGAAGTCAATGCCTTTGCCTTCATTAATCCATGTTTCTGATACGAAACCTCGAGTCGAGTCACGTCTTTTAAATCTAATCAATCAAATCACTTAAGGCTCGTGTCCAATCACTGGTCTGCATAGCTTTATTGCATAGATTGTTTGTCCACTAAATCTTATGGAATTCATTGTTGGCCATTAGGTGCCAAACCAAGGGAAGAAACAATCTGATGCTCAGTTGCTTGCAAGGATGTCTGAACATGAGAAGAGGTCGAAAGATTGGCTACATTTCAGTTCTCACCCAGAATTTGTTACAAGTTCCGTCAGTAAAAAAATAGTGATAAAATGTTAAAACGTGTTGAAATATAAAGTTATATAAAGCAGCTGGTAATGCTCAAATCAAGCACGTCAATATTAGGAATGGGGATTAAAACTGTGTTCCATTTATGTAACCAGGAAATTGTCTCTTTTAGATTAAACATATATTTTGCAAGACTGGCAGTAGCAGCAGCAGCAGCAGCAACAGCAGAGTAACAAACAACCAATTAGAAACAGAGAACACGGGGGCGCTGGTGGCGCAGTGGGTAGAGCGCCCTCCCCCCAGAACTGACCCGGGCTTGAATCCCGCCCAGATCAGTTCCCTGCATGTCCTCCCCTCTTTGCCCCACCTCTACTCTGTCTCTCCAAGTCTAATAGAGAAAAAATGCCCCAAAAAAAACAGAACATTTTCACACTATCATGTTAGGGGCCCGGTTCCTCTTTTTCAAAACCTGAAAATCAATAATCAATCCAATCACTGCAATGTGTATCCAATCACTGGTCTTCATACATCGATTTTTCCAACACAGTTTTTGAATTAAATTGTCACCTAGCAGATGATTATAAGGCAAAGTTTAATTGAAGGTCATTATGAAATGCTCACCATGATTTGGCGAGAAAACTTGACTTATACAGTTGTTCGGGTGAGACATTTGTTTTCAAGTAGATTGAAATTTCATCATCTCATAAGCAATAAAGGGGAACCAGTTTTAGGTATTGTCTCACTGTCTTTCAAATTATAGAAAGGTATCGATGGTGGTATTGAGGAAAACTTGAATTGTTAAGGAGTCTCGATAATGGTTTGGATATCATTACAATTTAAGGATTCGCATCCCTAGGCCCTAATGATAAAATATTATAACAAAATATAATGTTTTTTTATTTGTGTTCACTAATTCTCCTTCAGGCTGAGTGGCTGTAACCTCTCAGAGAGAAGCTGTGAAGCTCTGTCCTCAGTTCTCAGCTCCCAGTCCTCTAGTCTGAGAGAGCTGGACCTGAGTAACAACGACCTGCAGGATTCAGGAGTGAAGCGTCTCTCTGTTGGACTGAAGAGTCCACACTGTAAACTGGAAACACTCAGGTCAGAATTCATCTGTTTGTTTAAAGGGAAAGTATTTTTGTTTGTTAATTTAAGTGTTAAATCTATATTCATACAGCAACCATTGTATAAAGAGGCGGATCTCTGTGCCCATGAACGATCCCTTGCTGCTCCATTCATGTGGTGGTGATGTAGGGACGAGGGAGGGACTGCTAACTGCTATTGTTGACAGTGACAAGAAGTTAGCTAAAAGGACCAAATCACTTACTGAACCTTTAACAGTGGATCTTGTATAATATTACTCATCCAGCTCTTAACTTCTTCCAACATCTGTAGGATTTTTCAGCTGACATGATTTTCTGAAATACTGAATTCATGATATTTGTCTCATTCCAGTCTGTCAGGCTGTCTGGTCACAACAGAAGGTTGTAAGTCTTTGGCCTCAGCTCTGAAATCCAACCCCTCCCATCTGAGAGAGCTGGACCTGAGTAACAACGACCTGCAGGATTCAGGAGTGGAGCGTCTGTCTGTTGGACTGAAGAGTCCACACTGTAAACTGGAAACACTCAGGTCAGAATTCATCTGTTTGTTTAACAGTTGATCTTTTAAATCCTTCTCATCCAGCTTTAGGGTCATGTTGGTAATGCAGGTCAACATCTGTAGGATTTTTCCACTGATATGATTTTCTAGAATACTGAATTCATGATATTTTTCTACTTTCAGTCTGTCAGGCTGTCTGGTCACAACAGAAGGTTGTGAGTCTTTGGCCTCAGCTCTGAAATCCAACCCCTCCCATCTGAGAGAGCTGGACCTGAGCTACAACCATCCTGGAGACTCAGGAGTGAAGCTGCTGTCGGAGGATCCAGACTGGAGACTGGACACTCTCAGGTATGGACAGACAACAAGAGCTCACACACTGCTGGTGTCCTTCCCCTCTGGTCCATCATGAAGAAGGACATGTGTTTTCTCTTATAGAACCGGTAGCTCAGATCAAGCGATCTGATTGATTTATAGCCGTGATAGGAAAACAACAAAACAAACTGAAAACCGTGAATCAATCTAAATGGGCAGTTACATGCTTCTGAGAGTGGTGTCATCACAAAGGTGATTAGGAGTGTGAATATTATGGAATCCCAGAATTTGAAAAATTAATTCTCTATTTAAAATTGAATTCTCAATTCAGTAAAAAGGAGGATTTCAAGATGGAATTACTAAGGGGGCTGTTAAGATTGTCTAGGGGGTGATATATAATTTGTGATATATATTTTTTCATAATACTTTAATTGATTGACAGCCCCAATAAATATACACTCACTGGCCACTTTATTAGGTACACCTGTTCAATTGCTTGTAAAATTTAGCAATCACCATTCATGGAACTGGTAGGCAGTGACGTGCGGTGAGGTCAGTGAGTGGGTAGGCACTGAGTTCTGAAAGCCAGATTTCTCTAAACCTATATATTGTTAAATAAAAAACAATAAACAACAACCAGGCACGCACGGCCGATTTCAAATAAGTTCCTCCCTTTCTTTCTTTCTTTCTCTCTCACTCACTCACTCACACACACACAGACGGGACGTATATGAAATGTCACGACGGTGACTTCAGGTTTGCCCGTAGCCTACTGTAGTTTGGTCTAAATGATTAAACATCGCATCCATCGACTTAACGGACCCGTCTCTCACACCGAGGGCCGAAAAAACGTAAGGCAACAAGTCAAACCTTCGCCGATTCAAACTACCGGTACTACTTCTATTCAACTTAAAAATAAAAGACAGCATTCATCATTATGTAGGACTACAGCATAACTGATGGCAACTCCACTCCATAAACTTTATCTTAATAGATAAAGTACCAGTAGCATATGCCCCATGGACCTGTCCAGCATCAGAATGTAACCATTTATCCACATTGCAGAGCTTAGGTTTGTCCGTCAGTAACAATGAAAACACAACTGCTCAATTGAATATAAAATGCAGAATGGATTGCACTCGGTATCAATTCATCCAACTTTATTATTAAATAAACCCCAAAAAAGTTTCTGACTCACCAATCTGACTCCCTGGCTTTAGAAATAAACAAGACGACAGTAATCCAGTGACAGTCTGACAGCACAGCTAGCTAGCATCCTTCCGTTCATGTAGGCTACCTGTCCGTTTGAAATGCTCGAACATTGTTTGTCCCTGTTGCTGCTGTACACCGTCCAAGGCTGGCGCAGGCCTTTCTCTTGATATTCATTCTGTTCCTTTTTAAATTATAATCCAATTTGTTAAAATTCCTCCAGTCTGAAATATCTGCGTGCACGGACACGGCAGCTGCAATGTTGACTTAAAAATCCGCGGGGGTAACGCGACGTGAATGAGCATAGCCAACGTAATGACGTTGGCCTAAGCTGCGTAAATGTCGAGTAATATCTCGATTTTAATTGGTCCATGAATGATATGTAACGTAAAGGCTTATGTGGCATACCATTTACGTAAAAAAGGCACAAAGAATTATGCTTATTTGCGTACATGTTAAATAATACAGAATCAAGTGCGCATGCGCGAAAACTTTTTTTTCTTGCCGTCCACAATGAATGTTTCTAATCAAAACGTCTACACTTTTTTAAAGTAATCGCGGATTACATGTAAAGATCGAAATAATTAACAGTAATAATACAAATATAAGTTTATTAAATAAAAAAAATATGTTATTTTATTTTATTTATTTATTTATTTTTGCACACGGCGCCAGGGTAGGCACTGCCTACCCTGCCTACCCTGACCGCACGTCACTGCTGGTAGGAGAAGTTGGATGACCCTGGGCGGAGATCGTGTGCGCATAATTCACTGCAGGTATTTGTAAATCGAAACAAGTGTGCGCCGCATGTTTTAATAAATCTCAAATTTTCTTTGCAGACATACATTCTGAGTTTGTTGAGTAATGTTTTAGGATGGATTCTACGCACAGTTTATAAATTAGGTCCCAGGTCTACATGCCTAAATGCATTGAGTTGCTGCCATGAGATTGGCTGATAAGTTATATGTGTTTACAAGAAATTCAACTGGTCTACCTAATAAAGTGGCCAGTGAGTATATTATCTTCTCCGTCTTGTGACAGACAGCAGTGAGAGAATGGTGGAGACAGTTGATGAGTTTCAGTCTGTTTCTCTGTCACACTGACACACTGAGGAACACTGCTTCATGTTGAACAGCAGTTAGGACTCATGTTGATAGAAAATCATTCTGACTGTGTTTCTTCCTCCAGGGTGGACCACGGTGGAGAGCAGAGGTTAAAACCTGGTCTGAGGAAGTGTAAGTGTGGATTCAGTTTGACTGATGGAGACAAAATGCAGACGTGTTATATAACTAATAAATATATTTAGGTACAAGTTGTATGCACTTGTACTTTACTTGAGCATTTTGAGTGTCAAAGATTAATTAATTTTGATAATAGTGATTTTATTGCAAATATGTAAATATTCCCAAATCGGAAATCTGCTGCCTTTCCTTTCAATCATTTCCCTTGTTACCAGGCCAACAATAAATATTTAATACAAATACATAATAATAACTTAAATCCACAATGAAAATAACATGTATTTGCAAATTATTCCCAGCTACAAATCCTGCTTTTAAATGCATGATATCATAATAATCTAATATACATTATAATAGTAGGACAGTCACTTTGACTTTTAATACTTTAGGTACATTTTCCTGGTTATACTCATACATACTTTAATACTTATATAATAGGTCTGTAGTATCTCTGACTCAAGTATGGTTTTAAGGTTTTCTTTACACCACAGACAAAATGTGTCATCATTAAACTTTATAGAAATGAACATCAGGACACAATCAGAGAATAAACCCTTCAGGTGTCTGATGATAAACTGCTGCTGTGTTGTGTCTTTTTCTCTCCATCAGGGGCCTGTGAACTCACACTGGACACAAACACAGTACACAGACACCTCAAACTGTCTGACAACAACAGGAAGGTGACATGTGTGTGGGGGGAGAAGCAGCCATATCCTGATCATCCAGAGAGATTTGAGGGCTACTGTCAGCTGCTGTGTAGTAATGGTCTGACTGGTCGCCGTTACTGGGAGGTCGAGTGGAGAGGAAGGGTTCATATATCAGTGAGTTACAGAGGAATCAAGAGGAAAGGAGACAGTAATGACTGCAGGTTTGGAGGGAATGATCAGTCCTGGAGTCTGATCTGCTCTGATCGTGATGGTGGTCGTTACTCTGTCTGTCACAATAGCAGAGAAACATCCATCTCCTCCTCCTCTGTCTCTCACAGAGTAGCAGTGTATGTGGACTGTCCTGCTGGCTCTCTGTCCTTCTACAGTGTCTCCTCTGGCTCACTGATCCACCTCCACACCTTCAACATCACATTCACTGAACCTCTGTATCCTGGGTTTGGGTTTGGGTTAATGTGGCCTGGTTCCTCAGTGTCTCTGTGTCGTCTGTAGGAGGGAGACAACTTCCAGTCCTGTGGTTTAAATCAGCAGCTTTATGGAGGTTCTGACCCACAATCCACTGCAGCAGAAGTTACATCACATGGACTGATGAAAAACGGACCTCCCAAACCCTCATCGTGAACACTGGTCTTCCTCAGGGCTCCGTGCTTTGTCCCCTCCTCTATTCCCTCTTCCCACTGCAGTCCTGTGCATGGTTCAAACACACATGGTGCAGACGACACAACAGTGCTCGGGCTCATCAGCATTAATGAGGAGACGGCATACAGGGAGGAGGTCTGGCACATAGCAGAGTGTTGCACCAACAAAAACCTGGTCCTCAACACACACAAGACCAAAGAGATCATTGTGGACTTCAGAAGGAACCAACAAACAACACCCGCCTGACCATATCAATGGGGAGGAGGTTGAGCGTGTCCCCAGCTTTAAGTTCCTTGGAGTCCACGTCTCTGAGGACCTCTCCTGGACCCCCAACATCATAACCCTCTTCAAGAAAGCCCACAAACGCATCATCTTCCGCAGGAAACTGGCTCAAATCCATCTATCCTCCCAAGTGATGTTGAACTGTTACCGCTGTACCATCGAGAGCATCCTCACCACCTGCATCACAGTCTGGTACGGAAACATCAAGGACCTGAAATCACTGCAGAGGGTGGTGAAGATCGCCCAACGCATCGCCAAGAAAACACTCCCTACCATAACCTCTATATATGAGAAGAGGTGCCTATGAAAGCCAGGTAACATCATCAAGGACACCTCTCACCCCAACCATGGACTATTCATCCTCCAACGTGACACCCGCTCTGGGGCACGCTACCGCAGCCTCCCAGGCAAAACAAACAGGACTAAAAACAGCTTCTTCCCCTTAGCTGTTAGACTGCTTACAAGATACCCATCTCTATCTCATACTGCCTAGTCCCTACTGCTTACTTGCACTTTCTATTTGCACTACTTGGACTTTACTTTACTGTTAAATGATGTATTACTGTTGTAATTAATGATTCGATGTATAAAACATAGATACTGTACATACATAAATTGACGCTTATTGCATAAAACCGATGTTTGCACTCTGGTTAGACCCACCTACATGTTGTTGCATTGTAACTTGTTGTTGTGTTATGACAAAGTGAAACAAATCTAATCTAATCTAAGAGGCAATTTCAACGCGCGACGTTATGACGAAATATACCTGTACAAATTGGAGCATACTGCATGCAAACTACATACTTGTTATGGCCTGCTGCATTATGTTGCTTTTTTAAATATTCATATGTATTGTTTATATTTTGATGCATTATTTACTATTTTTAACGCTTTTTCGTCAAAAGATCTGCTAAAAAAAAATGCCCCAAAAAGGCACCAAAAAACACCCCAATCAGACAATGTTTTTACATTCAATTGTGATGTCATTTTTCTTAACCACATCTTTTGTAGCCTTTTTTGTAATTTCTTTGTCCCCTTTTTCCGCTTTTTCATGCTCTTTTTGTCAAAAAAACATCCAACCACCCCAATAACGGCCAAAGAAATGCAGCCAAAAACACTGCAAAAAACACATTATATTAGAGAACAGCTGAAGGACAATGAGGAGGAAAAATAGAAGAATGCACCAGAACGACTTGAAGCAGTGAAAGGAGTCCAGGTGTAAACTGTGAGTTTTCTATCTGAGCTGAACGCAGCTGAAGTGGCAGAAACAGCTGCTTACGCCCCAGACACCAAACCAACAAGATAACACTGAAGATTTAATGTTTTTCTACACTTTAGTTTTTTGTTAAATTGGTCTTTAATTTAATTCCGGTTTTTTAACCCTTTGATGTGAAACATTAGTCAAAATGATCTTTCTTTGAAAATGTTAATTCAATAATTTCCTGATAATAAACACATATGACTCTTTAAATTGGATTATTAGTGTTTATTGTTTTTTATATTTAGTATATTGATAGAAAATCCATGTGTTTTCCTTCAACATCTTAATGCACATAATATTTGATCACACTTACTTATCTGAGATGATGCTAAAAAACTCACTGTTTGACGACCGCAGTGCATTAATGTGGTGACGTGGGGACGAGGGAGGGGACTGCTAACTGCAGTCAGTGACAGGAAGTTAGCTAAACTGACCATTCCGCTTACTGAACCTTTAATATATTTATAGAAAATCCATGTGTTTTTCTTCAACATGTTAATTCACAAGCTGCTGATTAACTTTGAATGTCAATAGCACCATCTAGTGGACGGATACTGGAACTACACCACACTGACTGAGTTTCTGTGATGATGTAATTCTATGGAGGAAAGGTGACACACAAGTAAAGACCAAATGGAAAACTCACAAAATTATCATATTTTATGCCAAACGGATCATAAACCATATAAACACATCTCTAACACACAGGTACAATAGATCAACAGGCAGGTAAAGGAGAGGAGGCGGGAACAGACTGGAAACACTCTTCACTTGTTGAACAGGTTTTCACGTGACTTTAGTTTGTTTAGTTTTGGACTGTTTAGTTGTGAGGGTGTGACGGCGTCCTCAGATCACACACACACCAGGACTGAGCAGGATGAAATGAGCAGCGTCTTCTCTCCCAGTGTTTCCTCCACACATGAAGGTGGAAAGTGTCTGTAAGTCGACCTGAAGTCAGTTCAGCAGGTGAGAATCCTCCCAGAGAAACCTGTAAATGTCTGATCATCAGGATCACTTTGATCACATTGTGCTGTGTCGCTGTTTAACTGGACGGTAGAAATGTTTCTTGATGCTGATTGGCTGTTTCTTAATATCTATTTAAAATATTCTGTAGAGTTGTTTTCTGGGTTAAAGAACAATGAAATATTCCTGTATAATACTGTAAATTTGTTCAGTAGAATCTACAGCAGTTTGATTGTAATCTGAGCTGATGTTATCAGTGAATCATGCAGGACGTGTCTGAAGTGGTCCCACACCTTGTATAGTTTTGTCAGGGCTGCTTTAATGTTGAACTTTTTTGCATGGAATGCTTGTCATTTATTAGTGGTGAAACAAGTATAAAGAAATGATGAGTCAGATTTATAATATAGGACCCTTAAGGACCATTTCATGACAAAATGCCCCATTTAGTACTTTTATAACCACAGTTCACGTCAATTAAATACTGTGTAGTTCTCACAAAACCCATTATTTTCAATACGTACGTGCTGACTTGGCCATATTAAATCATACTAAATTGGGATCATGTAGGACACACATTTTGATTGATGACGTGTTGTGTAGTTCATTTAAATTTTAACAAATATCTTAATAGAAAACAATGGATTATTTTCAGAAGCTTCCACATTAAATGATCCTGTCACCCATCCGCCCCAGAAACAAATACTACACAGGACAAACACCTTAATATTGGACATGTGTTTTTTAATTAAAATGTGTGTTTTTTCTTTTATTAATATTTGTGTTCCTCCTCAATAGCATCCATGTTAATATATATTCTCATTTTAAGACTATTTTTTGGGCATTTTCAAGCTCTATTAGATATTACAGAGTTGAAATGGGGAGACAGAGCGAGAGGTGGGAACACATGCAGAAATGGTCCATGGGTCGGATTTGAACCTGCGACCACTGCAATGAAGGCCGGAGCCAATAGCCTTGTTTGAGTAGGAGCTGTCTGGCTCAGACCTGCGCAATTGTGACGCGCGTCTTGCTGAGTGCACATCATTTTTGCTGTGCGCTCAGCAAGACGCGCGGTTCTGAGCAAGACGGCTCCTACTCAAACGAGGCTAATATGATATGCGCTCTATCCACTACACCACCGGAGTGCCCTCATGTCAATATATTTATGGAAAATCTGATTTGTGATTTATCTGACACTGACTGAGTTTTGGTGTTAATGCCACAAACTCTCAAGATCAAGTGAAAAACAAATGTTGAGGTATGAAAGCATCAGACTCAATGTCAAACGGATCACATACAATATAAACACGTCTCTACATGCAGGTACAATAGATCAACATTAGCCTCATGCAGGTATAATAGATCAACATTAGCCTCATGCAGGTAAAGCAGAGGAGGCGTGTGATGACTGAAAACACTCATCACTTGTTGAACTGGTTTTCATGTGACTTTGCTGTTGTTTTTAGACTGTGAGGTTATGAGGGTGTGACGGCGTCCTCTAAATGTAACTGACATGCTGTGAAGTAGCTTTGTCAAAAAATGTTTTACTTTGTTTTAGTTAGCTTGTGACATTTCTAAGCATGCTAAATCTGACCACAAGAATTGGGACAGCCTAAAGCTTTTTTCTACCATAATAAAAAGTAGAAAGTATGGGGATTGGAACGCAGGGTTGTATACTGTAAGTGACAGTGTTGAGAACTAATGTGTCCTGTGATGTAAAGCTTGTTGTAATGAATGAACATGTTGTTGTGTTTGTGTGAAGGTGTGGGCTCTGCTATGGATCAGAGTGAGGACAGAGAGGAGGGAGTCCCTCCCTCTAAAACCACTCTGTGTGGGGAACATGACGGCCAGACCAAAGCTCAGAGGTGACATGAGGATCTCTAACTGTCCATGACTCAAATCACTGCACCATCATTATTCACACTCAAAGCTCTTTCTGTGTGTGTATGTGTGTGTGTGTGCGTGTGTGTGTGTGTGTTGTGTTGAACAGATCTGGACCTGGAGCCAGCTGTGTGTCCATCAAGAGTGACTGGTCTATGGATAAACCTATGAAGTTCAAAGCTGGACAACAGTAATAATTTATTTAACTGTTTGTTGTTTTCAGTCTTTAAAACCTTCAAAAATCTAATTATAATCTTCAGAAGCATTTTACATTGTTGTGATTCCATCAGGATTCAACATGACAAACCAGACTCTCCTGGACCTGGACCCAGCTGTGTGTCCTTCAAGAGCGACCGGTCTATGGATAAACCTATTGAATTCAAAGATGGAGCCCAGTCTGCTGATCAGAGGTCAGAATGTAAATGTTTGTGTCTGTTACTTTCAATCTCTCCTGAGATGAGGTTTGGTGTCTTTGTCGTGATCACTTCATGTTCTTTACTATTTACGTTTTCAGTAACATTTTTTTAAATAATTTATTTTTAGATATTTAAAAAAAAACACAGACATCTGAAAAGACACACAAGAAAGATGAAATAAAATAAACAACTAACATGGTATACTCTACTTAGTCACCTTATATTAATGCCTTGAGTTGATCGAGCAAGAGTGTATGCTGCGAAGACACTTAGCGCAAGCATCTTCTGAAATTTCTACTCCTATTTCGCTCTCCCAGGACTCTCTCAAATGCTGCGTGGACGGGGCAGTGTGATCCGCAAACAAGTTTACAAACATAAAGATTAGTTTTTTGGTATCAGGTTTAGTTATCAGTAAGGACTGGAGTTCAACAGGGGGATTATAATTGCAAATTCTAAATATTACCTCTGACATAGCTCCTTATTTGTAGGTATCTGAAAAAATGGGATGGCTGCAATGTGGATCTATCCCTCAGCGGAGCAAATTAAGAGAATATATTATCAGTGTACAAGTCCTTAAGATTAACGAGACCTCTGCTTTTCCAGACTGAAGAAACATTGTCTTTTTACGAAGGGGGAAATGCATGATTGTGGCAAATGGAGCTAGAATGGAGGTTTAATTTGATACCAAATCCACAATGAGTTTTTAACTACAAAACCGATATCTTTAAATTATACTAGAGTTTGTGGTTCTGCATGGAGTAGCGCTGGAAGAGAAGTGTTTCTCCTTTCCTGTTCTATGTCTACCCATGATGGGGTCGTATCTTTCGTATCAGGATATGCGTCCTGCCAGTAGGTGAGGGCACGGGCATTGGCTGCCCAATAATAGTGCGGGAAGGCGGGTAGGGCCAGCCCTCCTAAATCTTTAGGTCTGCAAATATCTATATATAATATAATATCTATATATCTATATATATATATATATATATATATATATATATATATATATATATATATAAAGATGTGCTTTGAACCCCCTCGTTTACAGTATATAAATATTCAAAAGTCAAACAATAATATTCAGAAGCATTTTTACATTGTTGTGATTCCATCAGGATCCAACATGACAAACCAGACTCTCCTGGACCTGGACCCAGCTGTGTGTCCTTCAAGAGTGACCGGTCTATGGGTGAACCTATTTACTTCAAAGATGGAGCCCAATCTGCTGATCAGAGGTCAGAATGTAACTGTTTGTGTCTGTTACTATCCATCTCTCCTGAGATTAAGTTTAATGGGATAATCAGATTAGTTCTGATTAGAGCATCGGGCATCACATGTTTTACAGATTAGTTATCATCCTTACCTTGATCCTTAACTGTCTCCATTAGTTTCTGTGGCTGAAGATTAAAAGGTGAATTTCACTCTCTGTGGGGTTTTCTTGGTGAGATATTACATTTGCTGTAATTGTGCCATGGTGCTTAGAACCCCCCCCTCCCCCCATTGAGGCTCTGTCATTGTCACAGCAGATCTGTGGATCAACCAGGGTCTTTATCTGCATGTCACTCCCCTCACTATCCCCATTTCATCTTTGTCTCTCCACTCTGTCGAATAATGCGTAAAGAAATGACCAAGTATGATCTCAATAAAAAAAAATCTAATAATAAATATGTATGAACCGACAGCGTATTGGACCAGGAGGTCTCAGAGGTTCCCAGTGGTCGGTCTGCCCAGCAGCAACAAACACACCTGGACTCCACATTCATGGTCTGTACATGAACAACAACTACTTTACATCTGTTCTGTTCACAATAACTTCCATGTTTTACTTGGACCGTCAGTCTGTCCATCATGTTTCTGATGTTTCATATAATATTCTGCTGCAGCTGCTGGAGGAAAACATCGTCACGTTTGTGAAGAACGAGCTGAAGAAGATCCAGAAGCTTCTGAGTCCAGATTACCCAGAATGCTTAGAGGGTCAGAGGGAGGATGAGGAGGTGTTGGACGGTGAGGATGAAGAGCAGAGGAGGAGCAGCAGAGAAGCATTTCTGAAGATCACACTGCACTTCCTGAGGAGAATGAAGCAGGAGGAGCTGGCTGACCTTCTGCACAGCAGTAAGAGGATTTCTCTAGAGGTTCAACATGAACGTGAAATGGACATTTACTAAAGTCTCATGAGATCAAGAGGGAAAATGGGTGTCTGCATTTATATTTGCATATTATATTATATTAACTCATTGATCTTATTTCTACTGTTCTAATTCAGGAAGTCATTCTGGAGTTTGTCAGCGTGATCTAAAGTCAAACCTGAAGAAGAAGTTCCAGTGTGTGTTTGAGGGGATCGCTAAAGCAGGAAACCCAACCCTTCTGAATCAGATCTACACAGAGCTCTACATCACAGAGGGAGGGACTGGAGAGGTCAATGATGAACATGAGGTCAGGCAGATAGAAACAGCATTCAGGAAACCACACAGACCAGAAACAACAATCAGCCAAGAAGACATCTTTAAAGCCTCAACTGGAAGAGATGAACCAATCAGAACAGTGATGACAAAGGGAGTGGCTGGCATTGGGAAAACAGTCTTAACACAGAAGTTCTCTCTGGACTGGGCTGAAGACAAAACCAACCAGGACATTCAGTTCACATTTCCATTCACGTTCAGAGAGCTGAATGTGCTGAAAGAGAAAAAGTACAGCTTGGTGGAACTTGTTCATCACTTCTTTACTGAAACCAAAGCAGCAGGAATCTGCAGCTTTGAAGAGTTCCAGGTTGTGTTCATCTTTGACGGTCTGGATGAGTGTCGACTTCCTCTGGACTTCCACAACAATGAGATCCTGACTGATGTTACAGAGTCCACCTCAGTGGATGTGCTGCTGACAAACCTCATCAGGGGGAAACTGCTTCCCTCTGCTCGCCTCTGGATAACCACACGACCTGCAGCAGCCAATCAGATCCCTCCTGACTGTGTTGGCATGGTGACAGAGGTCAGAGGGTTCACTGACCCACAGAAGGAGGAGTACTTCAGGAAGAGATTCAAAGATGAGGAGCAAGCCAGAAGAATCATCTCCCACATCAAGACATCACGAAGCCTCCACATCATGTGCCACATCCCAGTCTTCTGCTGGATCACTGCTACAGTTCTGGAGGATCTGTTGAAGACCGGAGAGGGGGGAGAGCTGCCCAAGACCCTGACTGAGATGTACATCCACTTCCTGGTGGTTCAGGCCAAACTGAAGAACACCAAGTATGATGGAGGAGCTGAGACAGATCCACACTGGAGTCGAAAGAGCAGGAAGATGATTGAGTGTCTGGCAAAACTGGCTTTTGAGCAGCTGCAGAAAGGAAACCTGATCTTCTATGAATCAGACCTGACAGAGTGTGGCATCGATATCAGAGCAGCCTCAGTCTACTCAGGAGTGTTCACACAGATCTTTAAAGAGGAAAGTCGACTGTACCAGGACAATGTGTTCTGCTTCGTCCATCTGAGCGTTCAGGAGTTTCTGGCTGCTCTTCATGTCCATCGGACATTCATCAACTATGGAGTCAATCTGATGTCTGATGAACAAAAAACATTCCAACATAATCTAAAACATCTCCACCAAAGTGCTGTGGACAAGGCCTTACAGAGTTCAAATGGACACCTGGACTTGTTCCTCCGCTTCCTCCTGGGTCTTTCACTGCCAACCAATCAGAATCTCCTAAGAGGTCTGCTGACACAGACAGGAAGTAGCTCAGACACCAACAAGAACACAGTTGAGTACATCAAGAAGAAGATCAGTGAGGATCTCTCTTCAGAGAAAAGCATCAATCTGTTCCACTGTCTGAATGAACTGAATGATCGTTCTCTAGTGGAGGAGATCCAACAGTCCCTGAGATCAGGAAGTCTCTCCACAGATGAACTGTCTCCTGCTCAGTGGTCAGCTCTCTGCTTCATCTTGCTGTCATCAGAAGAAGATCTGGACGTGTTTGACCTGAATAAATACTCTGCTTCAGAGGAGGCTCTTCTGAGGCTGCTGCCAGTGGTCAAAGCCTCCAACAAAGCTCTGTAGGTGGACACATGAAACATGTAAACAGGAGGGATGGCCATTAAAACCCAGTTATATTAAGATCCCAGTTATGCTTTTTTCGAAACCCGAAAATCACTAACGTTTGAGCTTATCGATTCTGCTATCAAGTCCAGTAGGTTTTATCGTGTAATGTCACATCTTGAGTCGAGTCACGTCATTCAAATCTATCAATCCAATCAGTTTAGGGTCACATCCAATCACTGGTCTGCATAAGTTGATTGCCCATTAAAGTTTGTGGAATAAAAAGTCAGCCATTAGGTGCTAAACCAAGGGAAGGCAAATCTGTTGATCTGTTGCTCGATAATGGGATCAATATTAATAAAAGTTAACAGTCCACATCCCCAGTCAATAGTGCTGAATTTCTTAAATAATAAACAATTATGTTTTTTTTTCCCACTAATTCTCCTTCAGGCTGAGTGTCTGTAACCTCTCAGAGAGAAGCTGTGAAGCTCTGTCCTCAGTTCTCAGCTCCCAGTCCTCTAGTCTGAGAGAGCTGGACCTGAGTAACAACGACCTGCAGGATTCAGGAGTGAAGCGTCTGTCTGTTGGACTGAAGAGTCCACACTGTAAACTGGAAACACTCAGGTCAGAATTCATCTGTTTCTTTAACAGTTGATCTTTCAAATCCTGCTCATCCAGCTTCTAACGTCTTCCAACATCTGTTATTTCCGCTGACATGATTTTCTAAAATACTGAATTCATGATATTTGTCTCATTCCAGTTTGTCAGGCTGTCTGGTCACAACAGAAGGTTGTGAGTCTTTGGCCTCAGCTCTGAAATCCAACCCCTCCCATCTGAGAGAGCTGGACCTGAGTAACAACGACCTGCAGGATTCAGGAGTGGAGCATCTGTCCGTTGGACTGAAGAGTCCACACTGTAAACTGGAAACACTCAGGTAAGAATTCATCTGTTTTTTTTAACAGTGGATGTTTTCGCTAAACACATTTGGCACACCTGGAACTACATGTGCAAAACTCCAACTACTGTCAGTTCACTTCACCTGCAAAACAGGCTCAGTGCAGCAAACACTATTAACAATCCTCATTGAGATAACACACACTGTCACTCAGAACACACTCAGAGTATAAACACTAGTCCAACCCCAATACAGAAATGACAAACTTTTAATCTTTACAGTTTGAATAATTTGAGTTACTTCACAGAAATTACGTAATATTTTCTTTAAAGAAAGAGTGAAATTCTTTCACATGAAATTGTTAAGTTTATAAAATACCAGTTTTTTTTAGGTTAACAACAATAAATGAAAATCAGGAGTTTGCTTCAATGAATACATATTTTTTATAATTTATTGATAACATTTCCATATTTAGTATTTATCTGTGTAAATATTCTATAATTGTAAGTGTATGAGTGTATTTCTGCCAGGGGAAGTTTTTCAATAAAGTGGAAAGGCTAGGCTAGGCTAAACTAGGCTGCGTCCGGATCGCAGCTGCTATTATTATTCTGAAGTCTGAGCGTATCTACACACTTTATTTCTGTCTACAGTAACGTTACTGCTGTGTGTGTTTGTGTGTGTTTGTGTTTGTGTGTGTGTGTGTGTGTGTGTGTGTGTGTGTGTGTGTGTGTGTGTGTGTGTGTGTGTGTGTGTGTGTGTGTGTGTGTGTGTAGCAGAGCGCTGTCCTCACAGACGGGGAGACTCGCTCACAAAGTTGTTTGTTTGTTGTTTCCGATTTTGAGGAGGAGCACAATATGGAAGGGGAGGAGCTTACGTTGGTATCCGACGGCAGCGCGACGCTGACAAAACCGGCCAGCCAGACTAAAAACGATCATCAAAAAACGAGCTAGAGTTTGGTCGACATGAATTGCTGCTGTGCAAAGTGTTGTTAGAGTTTTGCACATGTCGCTCCAGTTGTGCCCACTGTGGTTTAGCAATCGAACAGTTGATCTTTCAAATCCTGCTCATCCAGCTTCCAACATCTGTAGGATTTTCCCACTGACTAGATTTTTCTAAAATACTGAATTCATGATATTTTTCTAATTACAGTTTGTCACGCTGTCTGGTCACAGCAGAAGGTTGTGAGTCCTTGGCCTCAGCTCTGAAATCCAACCCCTCCCATCTGAGAGAGCTGGACCTGAGCTACAACCATCCTGGAGACTCAGGAGTGAAGCTGCTGTCGGAGAATCCAGACTGGAGACTGGACACTCTCAGGTATGGACAGACAACAAGAGCTCACACACTGCTGGTGTCCTTCCCCTCTGGTCCATCATGAAGAAGGATATGTGTTTTCTCTTATAAAACTGGTAGCTCAAATCAAGCGATCTGATTGGTTCATAGCCGTGATAGGAAAACAACAAAACAAACTGAAAACCATGAATCAATCTAAATTGGCAGTTTAATGCTGCTGAGAGTGGTGTCAGGACAAAGGTGATTAGGAGTGAGAATATTATGGAATCCCAGAATTTGAAAAATCAATTCTCTATTTAGTGTGAATGCTGGAGCTTCCAGCATTCACACTATTGTTATCCAAATCTTTATTCCACTTCTTCCGTACGTTTTTTGGACCTTCATACCTCCTTCAAATCTTCAGCTATTTCAACCATACAAATACCAAAATGTTCAGCTCTTTAAGGACATGTGTGGACCTCTTTTAACATTTTTATACCTTTTAAACTTTTTTAAATATTCAGATTTTTAACAAATTATTTTAACACTGAAGCGGGTGGGAGCAGCATTCCAAACCGCTAAAACTTCCTCTGCTTTGAAACCTATCTCCTCTGGCATTTTTTCAGCTACAGCCTCCATTCAAACTTTAAACAATTCACATGAATTGCAGCTATTCAATTCTTTGACAACTTTTTAAAATCTTCAACTGTCTTTGAACAAATACAGTTTTAGTTTTAAGCTTTTTTCAACCTCTTTCTAAATTTATAATGGGATCCGGATGGGACGGAATGTTCAGAGGCAGAGTGGGGGAACCAACTGTTACAGTGTAGAACTGTTATAAAAATACACCAAAACCTTCCACATAACTGCCTCTCACTCCCACAAATTAAACCCTACGCGGATAATTTTTACATCAAAATGTAGGACTTTTTCTGCCGGTCGCATAGATGTGACTACTGAAGCAATCGGACCTACACAATGGAAATTTTGGGCTTCCAAGCTAAATGGTGTCCAACCAACTGCCGCCTTGATAACTGAGACATGACATTTCTGGAGAAAGGCAGACTGTACCACACCTTTAAAATGCTCTGGTTCTCATATTCTTCACATTACAGACATAATCTTCACATTGTGTCTTCATCAGATTCTTCTGGTTCTAACAATAAAATAATTTTGTCAGTTAGACTCACGGTCCGTCAGTTAGAGGCAGCGGTTTGAGGTGACGTTTTGGATGAAATTACCTCTCTGAGGCCTCTAAAAGGTGGGATTTCTGCCTGATCACAGACCCTCAATAAGACATACACTCACCTTGGTGACTCTCTCTGCCCATTAAAGGTGCAGTGTGTAATATGACATCATCAAGAAAGTTCTAGAAAGTTCTAGAATGCAACGCTCCCTGGGTAACCCCAACCCTTTCGAATAATAACAGAAGCTACAGTGGCCTTCAAGGACAAGAACTTTTCTAAATTTTAAACAATGCACCTGATGACATTCCAACTATGACACTTTCAAGATGGCGGCACTAGGCCTTGGTCCAAAATATGCAGAAATATGGACATATATGAGACCCTTTCTAAGGGAAAGAAAAAAAATTAAAAAAAAAATTCCAGCTATTATACACTAAATTAAATGTACTTATGGATATTATAATTACTTTCTACAAAATCTGCTAGGAAATAAAACACAAAATTCTACACACTGCAGGTTTAAAGGGCAATTTCACTTTTTTTTCTTGATTGTTTTTTTCTTTTTTCCGCTTTATTAGACAGTTCGGAGAGGCACAGTTGAAATGGGGCAAACACTGCTCTTTGAAGGCCTATTTCACACATAATTTTTTTTTTCATGTCTTTCAATTATCATTTTATCTAGACATTTTTAAATATTCAACATCATTCCTATAAGAGTTAAACAATTCACTACTGTTCATACTTAAGACTGTTTCTTACTTTTCCACATCTGCATACTCCTTTAGCTGATTCATATAAATTCAAGCCATCAAGGTAGTTTAGCTCCAAGTCTATTCAATTACTATTTCATAGTTTTAAGATTTTTATCCATGTCTTTCAACTTCTTCATAATTTCAGCAAGAAATGTTATTCAAACCTCTATATATTCAACTTTCAACTTATTTTACACAATTATGACCTTTATAAACTTCAACAACTTTATAAACCTTTACAGACCTTTTTCAAATCTTCATACTCAGCTATCCAGTTTAGCGTAAGCTGTTTCAGCATTCACACGCATTTTCAGCAGGAAATGCATTTTCTAGTTAAAATTGAATTCTCAATTCGGTAAAAAGGAAGATTTTAGGGAAGGCCTTGTGCCAAGATGGAATTACTAAGGGCGCTGTTAAGATTGTCTAGGGGCTGATATATATTTAGTGATAT
>CM047518.1:28627235-28629735 GCA_026122265.1 Ammodytes dubius
GCAGTGTCACGTCTTAAAATGTCTCGAGAACACTAGTTTTAATGTTGTAACCTCTTGTGATGATACAACCTCAAAACAAACTGTTATTCTTTGGAAAATGAACCAAAATTTTTAAAAAATCAAAATTTTATGTTTTTATTTCTTTATTTGACATGTAATGACTTATTGACAAACATTGTAACACAATACTATTGATCTCATAACTTATTAGAGTCGTGAAATAATAATAGTCATGAAAAAAACAGGTTTTTTAATATAAACATTAATAAAACAAACTAAATTCTAGCACATACAGGAAGAAAACTATCAAAAATAGAGTTCTTGGTAACACTTAACAATAAGGGTACATTAATTAACCATTAGTTAATGCTTAATGTGCATCAATTAACCATTAACTAACTGCTTTGCTTAAGCATTAGTTAACTAAGCATTAGTTAACTAAGCATAGTAAATGCTATATCGAGCATTAACCTATACACTTAACTAACTAAGCATCTAGTTAGTTGATGCCTAATAAGCATGAACTACACATTAACTAACCGTTAATAGCATTAAAGACCTACTTCAAGTGGGAATATAAAGGTGTATCGAACTCTGAGATCCTATGTAGTATAAATGTGCAAACACACAGAAAAAAGGCAGAAAGAGTATTTTATGGTCTCACTGTCTAACCCTACATTTTACTAGTGTGACATCACACACAGGACAGCTGGGCCAAAGGAAGACTGAGGGAAGAAAAACCTCTAAACTATATTATAATAGTGATTTTATAATGATAGAAAACCGGTTCCATATTGGTGAAGTATTCCTTTAACCAACAGTTAATGAATGTACCCTTATTGTAAAGTGTTACCAAGTTCTTTAATATACAAAGTTGTGAATAATAATTATTAGTTAAATGGCAGTATTAATAAGCATTTACATAGTGTATTACTATTTTCACGTGTGCGTTTCCACTAGATCTCAGAAAAAACTTAAATACATGATGAAAATATTATGTTAAATGTGTAAAAGTGAAGTCGGCAAACACTTAGTCTTCTGTCATTAAAGGTGATATGAGGAACTTTCAGTTTGTGTTAATTCTAGCGCCCCCCTTTGGACAAAAGCAGAAGTGTTTTACTACGCCAGCTGTTGTTCCACGGTGAGTGTACCCATGACAAAGGCATTAGGAGAAACTACACTGTAAGAAATTTCCCTGTAAAAAAACATTAATCAACTGGCAGCAGGGTTGCCATTTTCTTACAGTTAAATTAACATTATATGACTGTCACTAAAATTGACAGGATTATGCTGTTAATGAAGAAAACTGTATGAACCTGTTTTTTCAGTAAAAAACAGTAATCAACTGGCAGCAGGGTTGCCATTTTCTTACTGTTAAATTAACATTATTTGACTGTCACTAAAATTGACAGGATTATACTGTTAATGAAAAAAGGGATGAACCTGGACTAAATGTTTGTTATGTTGTTATGTTGCTGTTTGCACCGTGAGCGAAGGGGATGTTATATTTCATTGGGCAGATGTGTTTCAACCCTATATAAGTTTAATATGTCCCCTATTTGTTCAAATGCTAAACACAGAGAGCAGCTTCTGTTTGTTACTTCAAGACACGTTTTACAATATATCAAGTTCAATAGAATGATTCATTTCTATTGTAAATTGTCTCCTGAGTTGAACTAGGGATCTTGTTTAAGAGTTCCACAAACCGTTTGTTATAACCAAAAATAACAGTTAGTTCACACAGAAATGTTTTATTTAAACAAAATGCATAGTGAGGTAATGGAATGCAACATCCCCTTTACTGAGGGTGCAAATAGCAACATACCAAACGTTTAGTCCAGTGCAAGTCATTGTGGGAAAGGGGGCGTCTCTACAATACACTTTGTTGTGCTTACTTGATTTATCTAAGGCAATCTGTTTCCTTCATTCTACTGAGTAAACACAACTCTTCAGTTAAGTAAGACTAACTTGGTTTAATTATGTTAACTGCAATTTCCATTTCCAAGTAGATATAACTCAACTTTAAGTAAACTTAACCAGAGGATATACATTAAACAACACTTATTAGTTAAGATGTGGATGGATGAGGATTAATGAAGAAAATTGTATGAGCTTCACATGTGCAGACAGCTCACGTCAAGTTGTCCCTTCCAAGTTTGATGGTAAATTAACAGGAAAGTTCAGTATTTTTGAAAAACATTACCGTTCCGTAACATAACAGCAAAGGACTGTAATTTAACAGACTGCCTTTAATTTTAACAGTTAAATGCTGTTTTTATAAATAACAGGTTAATGCTGTTGAAATCCTGCTGTAAATTTACAGCAATTGTTTACAGTGTATATAAAAGTAGCATTCTTTACACCGATGGTCTCGTTTGCTGTTACATGTAATATATGATCATCAGAGGTAAAATGAGACTGTTTCAGAAATATTTAAAAGTTCCTCATAGCTACTTTAAGTTATACTGCATATAGTTAGTGTTCCTGTCTTGTATATTGT
>CM047518.1:28634735-28637235 GCA_026122265.1 Ammodytes dubius
GACAGCATCTGAAAACAGGTATTCTTCAGGCATTGGTCAAGCCTGGGCTCAGCTCTGTCAGCTTCTCATCCACACTCTGGAGACATTGGAGGGCTTCTTTGTATACTGCAAGTGTTGTATGCTGATCTCTTATTTCATCTCTTATTTTATTTGTGTTTTTTAATCCGCATGCATTGGTGTGCTTTTTGTTGTTATTTATGTATTGAGTCTATTTTTTATACATTGTACTATGGATCTTCATGTGTCCTGAATAAAATCATATATATTTATATATAAACTAAAATTTGAGGGGAAATTGAGAAAACTGCAGTTGCAAACTACTACCACTAGAGTGCGCCCTACATCTACCGAAAGGACAGAATGGTTCTAGAACTGTAACTTTTTAACTGTATATTCTCTTTAAAAAACAAGAATCTAGATGTTGGATAAAGCCAGAGTTAAAATTGTTATTTAATTTTTTAAACATATTAGTGCCCACATTTTCAGAACCGATTTTGGATACAGCCTTTTTTAATTTAAAAAATAAAATAAAATTACTATGTTCACGTCTTAAAAATGCATTTTCCTCATGTTTTTGACATAATGTCTCATATATCAGACAATGAACAACATATGAACAAATCCTTCTGTAATAACCTTCAGAATAGTGCTGAGAATGATTATGGAAAGTTTAGTTGATGTAAGTGCTTTAGAAGTTGTAGATGTCTGGTTCAGAGTATTGAAGAAAAAACTAATGTTGAGATAATGTCCGTTAAAGATAGTTGTATAAGAGAAATTTAAAGACACAAACAGACAAGGTTTAGTCAAAAACAAACTGAGAAAGGCTTAAAGCACTCTCACACACACACACACACACACACACACACACACACACACACACACACACACACACACACACACACACACACACACACACACACACACACACACACACACACACACACACACACACACACACACGCACACACACACACACACACACACACACACACACACACACACACACACACACACACACACACACATAACAGCACTGCTTGTTCTTTATGTAACTATTGACTGGAAAGTGTCTGAAACAGTGTATTGAAATCAGGCGGAGGATTTCCTTACTGTCTTCGGTGATCGGACACTGGCTCCAGGGGTCTCCGTACTTCACATCCTGCCGCCGCGCCCTCCTGACACACACACAACACACACACACACACACACACACACACACACACACACACACACACACACACACACACACACACACACACACACACACACACACACACACACACACACACACACACACACACAACACACAGGGAGAGAGAGAGAGAGAGAACTTAGAACATAAAGCGAAATAATAATAAAAAAAAAATTAAATGCAATTGTTTTGTCAATTATTTTATACCCTATGTATTATCTAATTCATCTAAAGGCCTTTGCACACCGGGCGCGTTTTATTCGTGCGATTAATCCGTTAATTAACGAACGTATACAGAGTCAATACAAGCTTCCACACCAGCGCCGTCATTTCGCATCGCAAATTTGCGTTTTTAGTTTTTTCGTACTGAGTTCAATTTTTCTGGGACGTCGCTTCTTTAAGTGAGACGCGACAAAATTCACATTTCAAAACATTCGCTTTTACGTTGCGTTTATTCGCGTCGCGCCCGGTGTGCAAAGGCCTTAAATATAACTTTGTTTATAAAAATGTAAATAACAATAATTGTTAATATCCACACAAAAAGTAAGAGACAGTTAATATGGACTGCACTTATACCTTATACCATAATAAAAAAAGGGGAAAACAAGGCCACCACCAACATCAGAAAAAGCATACTGTATGGGAGCACCCTTTAAAGGTGCAGTGTGTAATATGACATCATCAAGAAAGTTCTATAAAGTTCTAGAATGCAACGCTCCCTGGGTAACCCCAACCCTTTAGAATAATAACAGAAGCTACAGTGGCCTTCAAGGATAAGAACAATTAAAATTTTTAAACGATGCACCTGATGACATTCCAACTATGACACTTTCAAGATGGCGGCACTAGGCCTTGGTCCAAAATATGCAGAAATATGGACATATATGAGACCCTTTCTAAGGGAAAAAAATAATTCAAAAAATTTTCTCAGCTATTATGCACTAAATTAAATGTACTTATGGATATTATAATAACTTTCTACAAAATATTCTAGGAAATAAAACCCAAAATTCTACACACTGCAGGTTTAATACAAGAACACAGCATACATGGAGAGTTTCAAGATGCATTTGAGAGCGATTTTTTCTTTTCTTTTCTGGCTTATAATGTGTAATAAAGTGTGTTATTGTCTGACAGACAGTAGACTCATAATTTAAATAATATTTGACAGAAAGAGATAACGCAGTCGCCTTTTAGATAAATGACTGGATCCTTTTCACTGTTGTTAGTGTAAATATGAAGCTACTGCCATTATGAACACACACACATTCACAGACACAAACACACACACACACACACACACATATA
>CM047518.1:28654735-28667235 GCA_026122265.1 Ammodytes dubius
AGAGAGAGAGAGAGAGAGAGAGAGAGAGAGAGAGAGAGAGAGAGAGAGAGAGAGCGAGAGAGAGAGAGACATTAGGTTAGTATGGTTTATCAGACTACGCTTTCCTCCTATGTCATTCTGCAGAGAGAGAGAGAGAGAGAGAGAGAGAGGAGAGAGAGAGAGAGAGAGAGAGAGAGAGAGAGGAGAGAGAGACACATTAGGTTAGTATTATAGAGAGAGAGAGAGAGAGAGAGAGAGAGAGAGAGAGAGAGAGAGAGAGAGAGAGGAGAGAGAGAGACATTAGGTTAGTATGGTTTATCAGACTACGCTTTCCTCCTATGTCATTCTGGAGAGAGAGAGACATTAGGTTAGTGTTACTTACAGAGAGAGAGAGGGAGAGAGAGAGAGAGTTAAAAGAACATCACATTTACAGGACTACTTTAAAATATAACATAAAAATAGTATGAATCTAAGAAAGTGGAAATTACACATGTATCACATTGATAATTCATATATTTGTACCTTGCAGACCCTGGCTACGCGGCTGTAGACTCTCTTGTCCCACTGTGTGTGTGTGTGTGTTGTGTGTGTGTGTGTGTGTGTGTGTGTCTGTCTGTCTGTCTGTCTGTCTGTCTGTCTGTCTGTCTGTCTGTCTGTCTGTCTGTCTGTCTGTCTGTCTGTCTGTGTCCCACCTTGCAGACCCTGGCTACGCGGCTGGACACTCTCTTGTCCCACTGTCTGTGTGTGTGTGTGTGTGTGTGTGTGTGTGTGTGTGTGTGTGTGTGTGTGTGTGTGTGTGTGTGTGTGGTGTGTGTGTGTGTGTGTGTGTGTGTGTGTGTGTGTGTGTGTGTGTGTGTGTGTCTGTCTGTCTGTCTGTCTGTCTGTCTGTCTGTCTGTCTGTCTGTCTGTCTGTCTGTCTGTCTGTGTGTCTGTGTCCCACCTTGCAGACCCTGGCTACGCGGCTGTAGACCCTCTTGTCCCACTGCTCGGCCTCAGCTGCTCTCTCCTTCAGGAAGAAATAAACTTTATCGTCGTCCGGACTGTGAGTGTCTGGGATGGAGAACGACCCCACGAACTCTGGCTCTGTGAGGGAGAGACAGAGGGTTACTGTGTGTGTGTGTGTGTGTGTGTGTGTGTGTGTGTGTGTGTGTGTGTGTGTGTGTGTGTGTGTGTGTGTGTGTGTGTGTGTGTGTGTGTGTGTGTGTGTGTGTGTGTGTGTGTGTCTGTCTGTCTCACCATTCATTCATTTCATTTTTCCATTTTCCTTTATTTAACCCCGACAGATCAATTGAGGGGTGACCCTCTTTTACAATGACGTCGAGTTTGTACAGATACACAATATACAATGAGAATACATAACAAGTTTACACACACAAACACAGACAACAACAATTTAAAACATTCAGATCAATTGAATGAAAGAGACAATAGCCTGATTAAAACAGTTACAAGTGTAGAGGGGCTGATTCAAAATAATAATTTTAAATTGGTTAACAGTTATGAGTGTATTTATTTTCAGCCAGTTCTGATCATATGCCTCAGTGCGTATGTATCTTTGTGTGCTGCCATACAGAGACGTTCTGTGTGTGTGTGTGTGTGTGTGTGTGTGTGTGTGTGTGTGTGTGTGTGTGTGTGTGTGTGTGTGTGTGTCCGTCCGTCCGTCCGTCCGTCTGTCTGTCTGTCTGTCGTTCTGTCTCACCATTGAGCCAGTTGTGATCATAGGCCTCAGTGCGTATGTATCTCTGCGTGCTGCCGTACAGAGACGTTCTAAAGATGGCTGCATTCGCTCCCATGAAGTCCACAGAGGTCCCCGCATAGAGCTCTCCATCTAGAGAGGGAACAGAGGAAGATCATAATGTCAGATCAGCATCTTGGTGTGGCACACCTGTGAGGTGGGATGGATTATCTCAGCAAAGCAGAAGTGCTCACTATCACACATTTAGACAGATTTGTGAACAATGTTTGAGAGAAATGGTACAATTGTGTATCTGGAATGAATTTTAGATCTTTAAGTCCATCTCATGAAAAATGGGAGCAAAAACAAAAGTGTTGCGTTTATATTTGTTGAGTGTATATAAAAATATCATTCTTTGCACTGATGGTCTCGTTTTGCTGTTACATGTAATTTATGATCATCAGAGGGAAAAATGAGACTGTTTCAGAAATATTTAAAAGTTCCTCGTAGCTACTTTAAAGCGAATTGTTTGAAAACATAAAGTTTATTTCATAAGGGACTCTTTGTCGAAAGGGTTTTAGATTAATGTCCGTATTGACGTCAGAATTTAAATTAAGAGGACCACACACACACACACACACACACACACACACACACACACACACACACACACACACACTACAGTAGTGCGATTGTCCGCCCTGAAACATTGTGTTTGTGTGTGTGTGTGTACTTGTAGAGGCGTCTATGTGAGGACCAGTTTTATCTTAAAGAATTTTTTTGAGAGTGAGGACATTTAGTCCGGTTCTCACTTTGGGACAGGCCTTTAAAGGGCTGTTTGAGGGTTAACACTAGGTTTTAAGGACAGGCCTTTAAAGGGCTGTTTGAGGGTTAACACTAGGTTTTAAGGACAGGCCTTTAAAGGGCTGTTTGAGGGTTAACACTAGGTTTTAAGGACAGGCCTTTAAAGGGCTGTTTGAGGGTTAACACTAGGTTTTAAGGACAAGCCTTTAAAGGGCTGTTTGAGGGTTAACACTAGGTTTTAAGGACAGGCCTTTAAAGGGCTGTTTGAGGGTTAACACAGGTTTTAAGGACAGGCCTTTAAAGGGCTGTTTGAGGGTTAACACTAGGTTTTAAGGACAAGCCTTTAAAGGGCTGTTTGAGGGTTAACACTAGGTTTTAAGGACAGGCCTTTAAAGGGCTGTTTGAGGGTTAACACTAGGTTTTAAGGTTCAGGTATGAATTAGGTTTATGTTAGGGTTAGTGTAAGGGTTGGTGTTAGGCATTTAGTTTGGATGGTTAGGGTAAGGGGCTAGGGAATGCATTATGTCAATGAGTGTTCTCGCAAAGATAGAAGTGTGTGTGTGTGTGTTGTGTTGTGTGTGTGTGTGTGTGTGTGTGTGTGTGTGTGTGTGTGTGTGTGTGTGTGTGTGTGTGTGTGTTGTGTGTGTGTGTGTGTGTGTGTGTGTGTGTGTGTGTCCTACCAGTCAGTCTGGCAGTGAAAGGCTCCTTTGGACTGAAGGGACATTTTCCTTGTCCGGATTCCACTGTGTGAGACAACATGAACCAAAGATCCTAAGAGAGAGAGAGAGACCACACACACACAGACACAGACACACACACACACACACACACACACACACACACACACAGACACACACACACACACACACACACACACACACACACACACACACACACACACACACACACACACACAGAGAAACATATGTTTATTTTATGTATTATCTTATCTGTCTAATTTTTTCTGTTAATCTTATTTTTGCACACTGGACATTTTATAACTGAATCCAAATACGGTATGTCATTCTTTTCGTTCTGTTTGAAACATGCAGAAGTGTTAATGTAAGGATGTAATGTACCATTTGCATATTTCAAATACAAATCATAAAAATAAAAAACATTCTGGAAGGACCAGCATTTTTTCATAGTAAAAAAAAAGTTATATTTTTTTGTTTATGTCTATCAATGTGCGTTCGTGCGTGCCTGTCTGTCTGTCTGTCTGTCTGTCTGTCTGTCTGTCTGTCTGTCTGTCTGTCTGTCTGCCTGTCTGTCTGTCTGTCTGTCTGTCTGTCTGTCTGTCTGTCTGTCTGTCTGTCTGTCTGTACCTGGTTGGTGTGTGCTAGATGCAGGTAAGTGCACTGTGGGTGGAATGCTCCGGTGCCACACACGTACACATGCGTCTTATTGAAGGGCTGCAGCAGACGCACAAAGTTTGCACATTCCGTCTGTAAAAAAAAACAAGAAATCAGACATTATGTCATGTATGAATTTAGAGAAAATACGTTATACTACCCAGGGATCCGAGAATAAATTTGACAGAATTTGGCGCCCCTTCCTAAATTATTTTAAAAAACCAACAACAACAATAGAAGAGTAGCTACCTCCCCCCCTCTTTTATTTGATTTAATTTTATTTCTTTATGTGTTTTTTTTTTTTTTTTTTTTTTTTTTTTTCATATTGATTGTTTTTTTTTGTTTCTTGTAGTGTATATTTCGTGTTGTTGGGTGTGAGGGTGGGATGTGGGTGGGGTATGTTCGGGAAAAAAAGGGGAAAAAATGTGTATTCATTGTGCTATAATTTCGTTACTAACATTTAATAAAAAAAACCTTGGAAAGAAAAAACAAGAAATCACAATTATATATGTGAAGAAATATCATGTTAAAGCTGGGGTATGTGATTTCTTATTGGTCAAAGTTAACATGAGCTGTACACTTTGACCAATCAGAGCGAGCAGGCTCCGATTCTCTGTTCTTATTGGCTGTTGGGGACTGGCCATTCACTTTGGCACTGACGTTGTTGGTGTAGAGCGTGTCAGGGAGGGACCATAGGGGAGGGACCAAAGAGAACAAGTGGAGCGGTTGAGGTATTTGGATTCGAATCTCTATCCCAACTGCCATTTTCTCCCCAAATCCTCCACCCCAGCTTTAAGTAAATAATAACAGACATAGGACTGTAGGTAAAACAATTTGATGTTTAAAACACTAAGCAACATGTTTCTGTTATAAATATTAGAATGATTATGGAAAGTTTAGTTGATGTAAGTGCTTTAGAAGTTGAGATGTTTGGTTCAGAGTATTGAAAGAAAAAACTAATGTTGAGATAATGTCCGTTAAAGATGGTTGTATAGGAGAAATATACAGATGCAAACAGACAAGGTTTAGTCAAATAAACACCTGAATGTACATGTTGGACCTTTTGATTTATACTAGTATGAAAGAAGACATGTTATGGAAGAAAAATAGACAAAAAACTCAAATTTAACCAGTGCTTGAAAAAACTATTTATCCACCCAAAAACTAAAATTCATACGTAGAAAGTCTTAAGACAAGGCAGGCAAATTTATTTATAAAGCACAATTCAGACACAAGCCCATTCAAAGTGCTTTACAGGGGCAAGATTAGAATACACAATACACATTATAAAACATTTAAAAGCGAATGAAAAGAAGTAAATAAAATTTAATTTGCAGGTTAAAATGGAAACAGCAGTTTCTTGTAGTGTATATTTCGTGTTGTTGGGTGTGAGGGTGGGATGTGGGTGGGGTATGTTCGGGAAAAAAAGGGGAAAAAATGTGTATTCATTGTGCTATAATTTCGTTACTAACATTTAATGAAAAAACCTTTGAAAAAAAAATGGAAACAGAAAAACATTCGGTGAAAGTGAATCCTGAGCCACGTACCTCCAGACTCTTCCCTGCCAACCTGCAGTATTCCACATGCTCTTTGGCTGCAGGCCAGTGGATCTGAAACACACAAAGAAAATGGAGATTTGAACGTTTTTTAGACAATATGTAGGCATGTGATATACAGACAGACAGACAGACAGATTGAATAAAAAATAATAATAATTAAAATATTTTTTAAATAAAATATTCTTAAAATAAAATAAAATAAAATAAAATAAAATAAAATAAAATAAAATAAAATAAAATAAAATAAAATAAAATAAAATAAAATAAAATAAAATAAAATAAAATAAAATAAAATAAAATAAAAATATTTGTATATGGCTTAAAAAATGCAAAAAACTCTATATGTAAAAAAAAATGTGTGTGTGTGTGTGTATTTGTCCAATGTGTGTGCGTGTGTGTGTGTGTGTGTGTGTGTGTGTGTGGTGTGTGTGTGTGTGTGTGTGTCTCTCTCACCGCACGTGTGGGCAGATCCGCTCCGTTGGTGCTCAGCAGGTAGATGTGATCCTTCCCTCCCACCAACAGCCAGCCGTGATCCTCGTCCAATAGCATCGCTTCATATCCGCCACTGAGCCCGCCCCTCCAGAAGACCGACGAATCATTGGCCAGCTCTGGAACACAGAGAGAATAGACAGGTAGAGGGTTATACAGGCAGACAGACAGGCAGAGAGACAGACAGCTTTATACCCTCGACACTGACCGATCATTAGCAAAAAGTGATTTTGACAACAAACGTACTCCAATATTGCTTACCCCACCTTTAAAGCTAAAGTGCGTAACCTCTTCATATAAATAGTTATATACTCTAAGGTCATAAAAGCAACTTTTTGTTTTTCAAAAGTTTATACATAAACTGATTAAAACAGTCTGATGAATATGATAGTCAATTTTTGAAAAAGTTCTGAAAAATGCAAATAAATTCTACACATCGGACCTTACAGTGTGGTTTTACTGGCAACTCCTTTCCCCAATGCAAAGACACACACACACACACAGACACACAGACACACACACACACACACACACACACGCACACACACGCACACACACACACACACACACACACACAGACACACAGACAAACACACACACACACACACACACACACACACACACACACACACACACACACACACACACACACACACACACACTCACACACAGCCTCCCCGGGGACTCTGTGCTAAAGCAGCCAGAAAACGACCTGAACGAGCTCAGCAAATTAACCTTGAAACTCGAGCGTGTTTATTCAGTAACGCTGTCAGCACACACACACACACACACAACACACACAACACACACACACACACACACACACACACACACACACACACACACACACACACACACACACACACACAGACACACACTGACACACACACACACAGGGCTGTAGAGAATTACTGGAGCAACAGCAAGGGCAAGTAACAAAAATAAAGTACAGTGTGTATTTAAACTTTTAAAAATATTTTTTTTGGCGCTAATAACAACGTAGAAAAAATTATTTAGTTTTTTCTTAGTATTTAATTTATTTATTTTGTATTATTTACATTATACTTTTTACTGTAACTGACATAATTTCAAGGATTCATTGAAGATTTATTGTCGTTGCCGCTTCATGCACCAGAGAGGGAAATACAATACTGTTTACCCTGCTCTCCCAAAGTGACTTACTGTATAAGGCAAGGCAAGGCAATTTTATTTATATAGCACATTTCAGGCACAGGGCCACTCAAGGTGCTTCACAGGGTTAAGTGAACCGCCGGCTGAGTGAACGCTGGCGCGTCTGGCTGCCGCTGCTCACCGGTACCTTTTGTACCTTTGTACCTTTTTACCTTGTTTTTTAAATGTTATATTGTATCTGGATTTTTATCTTGGTTCTGAGCTTGCTCTCTGGCGGAGAGTATAGTCGACTGCCTCACGCTACACCATAATTGACCTTACAAACATTTCGCCTGCGGCTCTGCACGGATTAGCCTACCTGTCTTGCCGCTGTCTGAACCTCCCGACCACGGGACACAATGTGGTCCACAAGGATTTACCTCTGGTCGGTGCTCGCCTGGATCCTTCTTTCGGCTGTTCTCCGACCTGTGGCTGGACTGTTCCAGTACTCCGCTGAAGAACTCCTCCGGCTCCGGTCTCGCCTGTCAGATCCTCCATCAGGACTTCTCCTCCACCCGAGCATCCTCTACATCCCTCCACCCAGATACATCCACCGTGGTTCCCGCCGGACTCATCACACTGACTCGTCCAAACCCATACAGTCATTCTGGTCCACCTCACGCAGGTCCAAGAGGATCACCGGCAGAGCTGTGGACCGCAGCGTGCTAGCCAATTTAGCCCGTGTGGCTACCGCTAAGGCTACGGCTAAGTCTGACGCCACTGCTCACTTCGCTCTGCTGAATGTCCGATCTCTCACCAACAAGGGCCAACTCATCCAGGATCTCATCTCAGACCGTAAGCTTGACTTTTTATGTTTATCCGAAACGTGGCAACAGCCTAACGATTCTTCACAACTCAATGCATCCACTCCTCCCGGGTTTGTTTACCAAACAAAACCACGTGACACCGGCCGTGGGGGTGGTCTAGCGCTGATATATCGCGAGAGCTGGAGAGTTCAGCCTGTGACTGCCCCTGTCTACAGCTCATTTGAATCAACTGTCTGTCAACTTTCTGGACCTATTCCCACTATCATTGCCACCATCTATCGCCCCCCCAAACCTAATTCTGATTTTATGAATGACTTTGCTGCCTTCCTTTCTCATCTGACTGCTCTCTCACCCAACATCATTACTCTTGGAGATTTTAATATTCACATGGACAATATTAATAACCCACTCACCAAAAACTTCACCTCTTGTCTGGACAGCGCTGGTTTTCAACAACACATCCACTTTCCAACTCATTCCAAAGGACATATTTTAGACTTGGTTTGCAGCACTGGTCTTCTCCCACACAATTTTTCCGCCATTGAACTGCCATTTTCTGACCATTTGCTGTTATCATTCCATGTCAATCTCACCCTTTCTGTTACCAAGCATCCACGCACCATCATATTTCGCAACATTAAGAATGTCAACCCGGACACTGTCTCCTCACATATCAATAGCCTTCTGTACCCACACACCTTCTCACACACTGATGATTTGATCACACACTACAACCTCGGTCTCCATTCTATACTCAATACTGTTGCACCTCAAATAACAAAAACTGTCTCATTTACCCACTCTGCACCCTGGTACACCCCGGAACTGAGGCAAATTAAAACCAAAGCACGGCAGCTGGAACGACTCTACAATAAAACCGGATTAACCATTCACAAGGACATGTATTACAACCACATCACACTCTACAAGGACTCCATCAACCGCACCAAATCAAACTACTTTTCATCCATCATCAGCTCACAAGAAGGCAACTCAAAATTCCTATTCAAATTCATCAACACAACTCTCAGACCCCCGGACTCCTTACCCCCCCATCTCTACTGTACTTCCTTCTGCGACTCCTTAATGTCATTTTTCAATAACAAAATCAGCCAAATCCACCGCCAACTCACCAGTGACCCCCACCTCGCCACCAACCCCCTCCCTCACATACCCTGTGATCTCCAACTGCCAACCCAGTCTCTCTCTGCCTTCACACTCCCGTCTCCCTCTGAAATCAAGGACCTCATTTGTAAATCTAAATCTTCCTCCTGTCACCTCGACCCCCTCCCCACAGTCCTCGTCAAAGCCTGCCTTCCCTCTCTGCTCCCCCTCATATTGGATATCATTCACTCCTCCCTCACCACTGGAATTGTTCCCACCCCCTTCAAAACTGCTGCAATAACCCCTATCCTTAAAAAACCTGGAGCTGACCCCAACAACCTCAACAATTTCCGTCCCATTTCCAACCTTCCATTCATTTCCAAAATATTAGAAAAAATAGTCGCCTCTCAGCTCCATTCCCACCTATCCCACCACAATCTGTATGAACACTTTCAATCTGGTTTCCGCCCCCTCCACAGTACTGAAACAGCCCTCATCAAGATCACCGATGCACTCCTCATGGCAGCTGACTCCGGACTCCTCACCATCCTCATCCTGTTAGATCTGACTGCGGCCTTCGACACCATCTCCCACACCACACTCCGCAATAGACTGGCATCCATAGGCATTCACCACACCACCTTCAACTGGTTCCAATCATACCTCTCAGGCCGCACTCAGTTCATCAAACTCAAGTCCTTCACTTCCCAACCCTCCCCCGTCACCACAGGTGTTCCCCAGGGCTCAGTCCTGGGGCCCCTGCTTTTTATCATCTACCTCCTCCCCATTGGCAATATCTTCCGTCATTACAACATCCACTTCCACCTGTACGCGGATGACACCCAGCTCTATCTCTCCACCAAACCTGACTCCGCCCTTCCACCATCACACCTCTCTCAATGTCTCTCTGATTTAAAAACCTGGTTTTCCTCCAATTTCCTACAACTCAACTGCAATAAAACTGAGTTTCTTCTCACTGGTACTAAATCCACACTCACCAAATTCAGCAGTTTCTCTATCCCCATCAATAACACTCCCGTTTTCCCCTCCCCTCAGGTTAAGAGTCTGGGTGTCATCCTCGATAGCACACTGTCTTTTCAATCTCACATAAACAATATCACCCGCACTGCCTATTTCCACCTCCGCAATATCAACCGTCTCCGGCCCTCCCTCACCCCTCACTCCACTGCCATCCTGGTCCACAGTCTAGTCACCTCAAGACTAGACTACTGCAACTCCCTCCTCTTCGGTCTCCCCCAAAAAACCCTCCATAAACTACAACTGGTCCAAAACTCCGCAGCAAGAATCATCACCAGAACCCCATCCTCTCACCACATCACCCCTGTCCTGCACCACCTTCATTGGCTCCCGGTTCACTTCCGCATTCAATTCAAAGTCCTCCTCCATACCTTCAAAGCCATCCACAACATTGCCCCCCCATACCTAACAGACCTTATCCGAATTGTCACTCCCTCCCGTGCACTCCGTTCCTCCTCCTCTGTTCACCTCACTGTCCCCTCTGCCCGTCTCAAGACGATGGGGAGCAGAGCCTTCAGCCGCTCTGCTCCCCTGCTCTGGAATGCACTACCCCCCGACATCCGCAACACTGAATCCATAACCCAGTTCAAATCAAAACTCAAAACCCACCTTTTTAAATCTGCATACCCCCCCTGATCCTGCCTTCCTCATCACCTCAGCACCATCACCATTGTGTATTGATTTTAAACTGTTTTTTTTAAATGTTATTTGTGTACCTTGCTTTTAAACAGTATGTTATTGAATTATTTTTGTAAGGCGACCTTGAGAGCCTTGAAAGGCGCCTCTAAATAAAATGTATTATTATTATTATTATTATTAAAATCAAATAAAGAATACAAATACAAAAAAGGAACAAATTTAAAACATGGATAAAAATACAACATTTAAATAAAAGAATTAAAACATTTTACCAAAAAAAAATAAAAAAATAAAAAAAATTACAGGTTAAAAGGGAAACAAGAACGTTTTGAGACCCGATTTAAAAGAGCTGAGAGTATAACACTATAGAACATTTAGAACATTTTAAAAAGGTGCATAAAACTTGAAGGTGTAAAGTGAGAGCTTGAGTGGTCATTGGAGAACTGTGTTTTTTGAAGCAAGTTTCAGCTAAGATTAGTCTATTAATCAATTAAATAAACTCCTGTATTTTGATATTCAATTTGTAATTTTAAAACTTTTTTAATTTAAATAACTAAGATGTTCAAGCCCCATCCAATTTCTTAAATATTAATATTGTTTACCTTCTTTTTTATGATTCTTTCATTTAAAAAACAAGGATTAAAGATTTGTTTTAAAGACATACTCAAGAGAGACCAAGACATAAACAGACAGTCAAAAAATATATACATTATATATATATATTGTATTTTGACTATATGTTGTGAGTGTATTATTGTGAGTGAACATGTAACTTGTTGCTGCCTCTTGGCCAGGACTCCCTTGAAAAAGAGGTTTTTAATCTCAATGGGACTTTCCCGGTTAAATAAAGGTTAAATAAATAAATAAATAAATATATATGAATTTAAGTTTGCAGTTTAATCTATGGTGAGAATGCTTGTTAGTGCTTCCATAGTTTTAACATGAAACTGTTTTGGTCTTTCTGTTGGTCTCCATTAAAGTGTAACTGCACCCTTTTACTTGTTTTTTGAGATAGAAGCTGAATTAAATCACTATGTTGTTTAGGAACACATATATGCTGGTGTTAATATTGAAAAAAATTGCAATATGTTAAATATCGGCAATTTAAGAAATGTTTTGTATTGTAAATTATTTTAGAACTTTACTAAGATAAAGAGCCCCTGTTCCTTAAAGCTTAACGCCCACCTGTTACTCATTTGGTGACTAAAGGTCGTTTTAAGGTAAATCTATGAACTCCAAATGTAAACTTTAACTAAGGAAAAAGCAGCTGAAAAATACCACACAAAACACACACACACACACACACACACACACACACACACACACACACACACACACACACACACACACACACACACACACACACACACACACACACACACACACACACCTTAAAGCCCACCTTTAATTTATTTGGTGCACACACAAGCAACACACACACACACACACACACACACACACACACACACACACACACACACACACACACACACACACACACACACACACACACACACACACACACACACACACACACACACAAACACACACACACACCTTAAAGCCCACCTTTAATTTATTTGGTGCACGCACGCACGCACGCACGCACGCACATACACACACACACACACACACACACACTCACACACACACACACACACACACCCCGGAGTAGGAGCGCCCCCCATGTAAACTTTAACTAGAGTAACAGCAGCTGATTAACCTTGAACTCTCTGTCAGAGAAAGACCGGAAAATAATCTCAGGAACCAACTAACGGAAATGAACCTTGAAACGACACAAGACATTTAGACCGTTGTGACATTCAACTCCTGTATGAGAATGTGAAGGAAGTGACATTCAGCCCACACACTGAGGATCCACACTTAGGTTGCGTTCCGAATCGCATACTCTTTCTTTTTTCTA
>CM047518.1:28677235-28682235 GCA_026122265.1 Ammodytes dubius
AGTTTGGCGAATGGTAGTACGGCTCAAGTTACACACACACACACACACACACACACACACACACAGAGACACACACACACACACACACACACACACACACACACACACACACACACACACACACACACACACACCCCAGTCTAAACAGCTTCTGTCTGGTAGAAAGATGTTTGTTTTTCATAACATATCCAGTAGCACACACAGAGGACGGAGGAAAGGAAAGTTTTGGGTCAACACGAGAACATGTCAGAGTATCAATAACTTACAAGGCGGTCTACACACACACACACACACACACACACACACACACACACACACACACACACACACACCACACACAGGCACGCACACACAAGTCTGAGGCACTTTTACTTCACTTGAATATTTTCTTTTCATGCTTCTAGTCCACTGCAATTAAGTAATATTCTACTTTTTTCTTTTTTTTTTTAAGATATTTTTTGGGCATTGTTATGCTCTATTGATAGTGCAGAGAGACAGAGGTGAAATGGGGCAGAGAGGGGAGTGACATGCAGAGAACGACCGCGGGTGGGAATCGAACCCGGGTCTGCTGCTGGGCCCGGCCCGGGAGGGGGACGCCTTACCGACTGAGCTAAAGGCGCCCCCCACTATTCTACTTTTTAAGACATTCCATGTAAAAAATAAATTAAAATGTACAATCAATTGAACAGGTGCAGATACAATGAAGCGACGCCTCTTCAACTATAACACAATACAACACTGTACTTGTAAGTGTTTGGGACGAGTGAATGCGTTATAAACAGAAGATCTTTTCTGTTCATTTGACCAGAACATAATAAAAACCCTTAAATTCTCTCTCTCCAAAACTCCAAACCTCTTGAGCTGTTTTGTCCTTTACTCTCCATTACCTCTTCTCTCTCTCCTCCCTACTCTCTCTCTCCTCTCTCTCTCTCTCTCTTCTCTCTCTCTCTCTCTCTCTCTCTCTCTCTCTCTCTCTCTCTCTCTCTCTCTCTCTCTCTCTCTCTCTCTCTCTCTCTCTCTCTCTCCTCCTCTCTCCTCTCTCTCTCCTCTCTCTCTCTCTCTCTCTCTCTCTCTCTCTCCTCTCTCTCTCTCTCTCTCTCTCTCTCTCTTCTCTCTCTCTCTCTCTCTCCTCTCTCTCTCTCTCCTCTCTCTCTCTCTCTCTCTCTCTCTCTCTCTCTCTCTCTCTCTCTCTCTCTCTCACATGTCAAGCCAGACACGGCAGGCAAAAAACAGGATTAAACATTTTTGTAATGATAATTATTTGCCATTTTCCTTCTTTATTAGACAGTGTGTAGAGACAGAGTTGAAATGTGTCAGAGAGGGGAATGACATGCAGAGAACGACCCGGGCTGGATTCTAACCCGGGTCTGCTGTGAAGAGGACTGAGACTCTATGGAAGGGGGAGAGGGGTCTAACCACTACACCGCAAGCGCCCCTTTAAAAACGGATTTTCTTTAAAACAATGGTCAACTTTGAGATTGTTGTACATTCGCAGTAACCTTTGACCTTTGACCTCCAAAATCTATTCAGTTCATCTCTGAGTCAGAGTGAGTGAGAGAGAGAGAGAGAGAGAGAGAGAGAGAGAGAGAGAGAGAGAGAGAGAGAGAGAGAGAGATAGATTAGTGCAAAGTTTGAAGAAAGTCCCTCAAAGCGTTCTGGAGATATCGCGCTCACAAGAAAATATCATATAAAAATATTGTCCTAGAGCATTGGTTAGACGTTGAGACACACACACACACACACACACACACACACACACACACACACACACACACACACACAGACACACACACACACACTGAGCAGATGGTTTATGTTTTAATCTGATACTTTGTACAATGTTTAGTAAATGATTTCTCTTCTTTGAGTAGGAGAGACAAGATGATAGAGGAGAGGGATTTAACACACACACACACACACACACACACACACACACACACACACACACACACACACACACACACATAGAGGCACGTACACACACACACACACACACACACACACACACACTCGCACAAAGACACACACACACTAAGGCACCTACACAGATACACAATCACAAAAAGACACACACACATAGAGGCATGTACCAGCACCACACACACACACACACACACACACACACACACACACACACACACACACACACACACACACACACACACACACACACACACACACACACACACACACTTATCCACACTCTCTCCCTCATCGTTTAATTGTTTATGTTATATCTTGACCTTGGTTCAGTCCATTATTCTGCTTAGTGTCTGATAATCTGTGTGTGTGTGTGTGTGTGTGTGTGTGTGTGTGTGTGTGTGTGTGTGTGTGTGTGTGTGTGTGTGTGTGTGTGTGTGTGTGTGTTGTGATTTTTTACGAGGCGATTTTGATGATCATTTCTGTTTTGATTACAGTCATTTATCTGTTAACGTCTTTCATTCTTTTCCAAAATCACGTCAGCACAATTTAAATGCGTGTGTGTGTGTGTGTGTGTGTGTGTGTGTGTGTGTGTGTGTTGTGTGTGTGTGTGTGTTTGTCTCTCAGTGTGTGTGTGTGTGTCTTATGAAAGTGAAAACATCTATTACTAATCGGGGGGAAAAGGTTCCATGTCTGTGAAATTCTACCATCCGGAATAAAAAACCAGATTTCATAAACTGGTTATTTGATTTGTATTATGACGTACCTGTCTGTCTATCTATCTATCTATCTATCTATCTATCTATCTATCTATCTATCTATCTATCTATCTATCTATCTATCTATCTATCTATCTATCTATCTATCTATCTATCTATCTATCTATCTATCTATCTGTCTGTCTTTCTGTCCATCCATCCATCTATCTATCCATCTATCCATCTATCCATCTATCTATCTATCTATCTATCTATCTATCTATCTATCTATCCGTCCGTCCGTCCGTCCGTCTGTCTGTCTATCTATCTATCCGTCCGTCCGTCCGTCCGTCTGTCTGTCTATCTATCTATCCGTCCGTCCGTCCGTCCGTCTCTCTGGGAATATTCCTTCTCATCACGTTGTTTATGGGAAGAAAAAACGACACACGAGGTCACGGAACTTTCCCCTCAGAAATGAACTGACATCATGTAGGAATGTACAAGTTATATTTATCACTGTGTGTGTGTTGTGTGTGTGTGTGTGTGTGTGTGTGTGTGTGTGTGTGTGGTGTGTGTGTGTGTGTGTGTGTGTGTGTGTGTGTGTGTGTGTGGGTCAGTAAAATGACTGGCTCCCAATTCACCCTAAAGCAGTGTTAATTCTGACTGCATTTTAGATTAAAGGAATACTTCACCCATATTGAACCGGCGTTCTATCATTATAAAATCACTATTATAATATAATGAATGAGGTTTTTCTTCCCTCAGTCTTCCCTCAGTCTTCCCTTGGCCCAGCTGTCCTGTTAATCCTAACCCTACATTTTCCCATGTGTGATGTCACACATGGGAAAATGTAGGGTTAGACCAGGGGTGAACATTACATCGATCGCGATCGACTGGGCATTGTGGGTAAATCGCGAAGGCATTCTTAAAAAAAAAAAGAAAAAAAAAAAAGAAGAAGATTTTTTTTTTACTGGCTCAATATAGGCTCCTGATCTTTGAAGTCCCCGAACAACTTTATTTTAAAAAAATAAACAATTGACTGGCTCATTACAGGCCCCTAACCTTAGTGGGGGGGCGGGGCATACAGAGATCTGGCACCAGTACATTTTTGATATTTTTTAAATTACATTGTTCGTGGCTACGAAGAGCAGGGGCCTATATTGAGGTATACTGTATTAAAAAAGAAAAGAAAAAAAGAGAGATTTTTTAAACCTGTACATTTTTTCTTTCTGCTTTTTGGTGATTCTGTGTTCCCAAATTATTCCAGAAAATAGTACTAAATAGCTCACATTGGACGCAGCTGATTTAGCCTTAGTATTCTTCTCAAAATGCACCAGATTGATACATTTTTCTTTAAAAGTTTCACATTTTTCTTCCGGGGGGGCATGCCCCTGGACCCCCCTAAAAGGCCCCGAGTATTACCTGAAAATTATTTGTTTATTAATCAAAAGAAATATTACACGTTTTGTGTTGTAAGACGGACTCTCAGGGGGCCTACGAAACCTCTCAGCCCCAGGGCCTAATATGTTTTGTATTTTTATAGTAGGTAGATCTTCTTGACTTAGCTGAAAACTTGTGGGCACCCCTGTGTTAGACAGTGAGACCATAAAACACTCTTTCTGCCTTTTCTCAGGCTAGAATGAACCGATTTCTAAAATGTTTGCACATTTATACTACATAGGATCTCAGAGTTCAATACACCTTCATATTCCCACCGGAGAGGTAGGTCTTTAAAGCCCCACCTCACACTGGTAAGCTAAGCTAAATGTAGCATTGTTTCATAGCATTGAAACCTATTTAAAGTGATTGCACGCAGCTGTTTTTAAAATACTCAAAAATTGTTTTTCAAAGGCCCAAAGCAAAGTGACTGTTTCTGCTAGGGAATGTGTTCAAGAGTTCCAATATGAGATTGTGCAATATGAGACATAACACAAACACACACACACAGACACACACACAGACACACACACACACACACACACACACACACACACACACACACACACACACACACACACACACACACACACACCACACACACACACACACACACACACACACACACACACACACCACACACACACACACACACAGACACAGACACACACACACTCATGCATTACTTACTTTGAGGAGGTTGAAGTGTTTTGTAAACACCTGAGCTGAAATGGAGCGTGGTGTCAGAGCAAGTCAAGGTGAACAGTGTGTGTGTGTGTGTGTGTGTGTGTGTGTGTGTGTGTGTGTGTGTGTGTGTGTGTGTGTGTGTGTGTGTGTGTGTGTGTGTGTGCGTGCGTGTGCGTGTGTGTGTGTGTGTGTGTGTGTCAGAGATAACAATGCCATCAGTACATGTAGTTATCTGTAACCAGCGTCTCTTATCAGGTA
>CM047518.1:28692235-28694735 GCA_026122265.1 Ammodytes dubius
TCATCATGGGCCCCTCAACTAGTAGCATGCCCCCGGACCACCCAACAAGGTACAGGGTCCCTCCAACAGTATCCCAAAATCCTGTGGGAAACACTGACTTCCTTAATATGTTTTTGCCATTAATTGTTTGTATCTGTGTGGAAAAGTCAGTGTAACTGACTGGATAGGGACGAGTGGGGGACCCTTTAAGAGTGTGTGCCCAGGGGCCCATTATCTCATAATCCGTCTATGCCTAGTCCTAGTTCATTAAGTGTGTCAGAGGGGCCAGGCAGAGGAAGGATTGCCACTAACCTGGATACAATTCTAAAGACCAATATGACTTTGCTTTCAATTAAATGTGTTGTTTTATTTTTTAAATACACAGTGAATTACAAAATAGCCTGTGTCCACAGAGTCTAGGCCTATTTGAAATAAAATCTTCAAATATAAAAAAAAATAGGTTATAACCCTGCCTTCTTTAAGCATGGATAGTAGTGACTAAGTGTGCAGGGGAGAGATAAATATACACAGATAGAGGGAGGAAGAGATAGCTTTATTTAGCTTTTTTACTTAAATTGATCATTGATGGCTTTAGACTGACTCTCCTGCTCTCGCAAGCCTATCAGCTGTTGTTCTGAACAGCTGTTACACACGGAGGTGAAAACGAAATTGAAACTTAACTATCACCTGGCTGGGCTGACTTAAAGTGGAGCAGCCAAATATAGCCTAAACTAATAGGCCTAAATATTGTTACAAAAACACAGGCAATGTGTTGTATGATTTTTGTCAGTAGCCTACAGTAGACCTAGAGGCTGGCCCCGATCGCCACTAACTGTTCTGTAATACACGATCGCCGATCACGTGAACACACAGGCGTCTTTTTTTTTTTTAGCATATCCAATCCGCGGTTCACGTGGGTCCCAAACCGTGAGGGTTGGTCCGAATGCACCACGGATCAACCGTGATCCGTTGCACCATTAATTATCTCCATCAGTTTGTTGACACACATTCACGTCATTAGCATAGCTGCTGGCTGAGCCAGAGCCACTTGTTGGATTGACAGTAGGAGCTGGAACGTTACCGGTTAATGATGTAGACAGCTGTTCTTCCGTCTAAGGTCCCGCTGCCACCGCACCGGGTGCTGTAAAGCTTGATAGCTTTGGCAGCTTTGATATCAAGTCCTGACTTTGGTCCTTCTTCTGTTTGTTTTGTGACCCGCTCTCGTATGTTCGCTTCATTTTGGTATAGGTAGGTTAGGTTTATCTCGTCTATCTCTTCTCCCGCTATTTACTTTTTTGGATTTACGCGTGAACGTGCAGCGTCATGAGCGTAATGTGAAATGGAATAGTCCATGTAGTGCAGACTGAAGGGGGGTGCACGGTTGGCAGAAAGGCCGTCAAAACGCGAGTAATTAGACATCCCGATGATACTATTGTGAAGAGATTTTTTATAAAAAACAATAGATATGGGGCAAAATATAAAGAGGGCATTTTGGGGGCCCCAAATGGGCTTATGGGGCCCCGGGGCTCCAGGCAATTGCCTGGTTTGCCTCAATGGACGGCCCGCCCCTGTGTGTGTGTGTGTGTGTGTGTGTGTGTGTGTGTGTGTGTGTGTGTGTGTGCCCTCTGTGTGTGTGTTCCCTCTGTAGGTGTGTGTGTGTGTGTGTGTGTGTGTGTGTGTGTGTGTGTGTGTGTGTGTGTGTGTGTGTGTGTGTATGCGTGCGTGTCTGTCTGTCTGTCTGTCTGTCTGTGTGTGTTCCCTTTGTGTGTGTGTGTGTGTGTGTGTATGCGTGCGTGTCTGTCTGTCTGTCTGTCTGTCTGTCTGTCTGTGTTCCCTGTGTGTGTGTGTGTGTGTGTATGTCTGTCTGTCTGTCTGTCTGTCTGTCTGTCTGTGTTCCCTTTGTGCGTGTCTGTGTGTGTGTGTGTGTGTGCGTTATTGTCCTACCTTCATGTGTGAGCTTAATTCGAGGTCCGTTCTGCCCCAGTGGCGTAGTGTGTGTGTCTGTCCAGCCGTGCGCTGTCTGTAGCACCAACAGACAGAACAGACAGACCGTCACTGTGCTCAGAGGAACCACTGCACACACAGCGGCAGCCATGTTGGATTGGGGTTTGGTGGAACTGACAGAAGTAAAGTCCTAGTAGAGGCTCACTTCACATACTGGGCTGAAGATGGAGCTGAGAGAGAAAATGAAACACATTTTAAGATCTATTAAAAACACACACACACTTGTTTCATATATGAGTTAATAACGGTTACATTTAAAGGGGCACTGTGTAATATGACATCATCAAGAAAGTTCTAGAATGCAACGCTCCCTGGGTAACCCCACCCCCTTAGAATAATAACAGAAGCTACAGTGGCCTTCAAGGACAAGAACAATTCTAAATTCTAAACAATGCACCTGATGACATTCCAAAAACATGGATTCCTCCATGAGACCTACCCTCTCAATGTACAAAATGTAATATTAATATTTGTAATTCTCCGTTCAGGAGGATAATTCAGATTATTGGCAGAGGTG
>CM047518.1:28702235-28704735 GCA_026122265.1 Ammodytes dubius
TGTTGACGTTTTTAGAAAGCTGTTAATTAAGTTATTTAAACACACACACATGTCTCAACAATGAACAACATATGAACAAATCCTTCTGTACTAACCTTCAGAATAGTGCTGAGAATGATTATGGAAAGTTTAGTTGATGTAAGTGCTTTAGAAGTTGAGATTTCTGATTCAGAGTATTGAAAAAAAACTAATGTTGAGATAATGTCCGTTAAAGATGGTTGTATAGGAGAAATATACAGACGCAAACAGACAAGGTTTAGTCAAATAAACACCTGAATGTACATGTTGGACCTTTTGATTTATACTAGGATGAAAGAAGACATGTTATGGAAGATAAATAGACAAAAATCTCGACAATGTTTTTGCCTTAAATTGCCTAAAACACCTTTGTGTCAACTCGTTTTGCGATGGCTTGTGTGTGTGTGTGTGCGGGTGCGTGTCTGTCTGTCTGTCTGTCTGTCTGTGAGTATATTTTAATTTTTCTTAGTTTTCCATGATGGTTAATTGAATAATTATCTGTTGTAAACACAGTGAATTAACTGACAGAACTGTAATCTCATAATAACTCTGATCATATCCAGATGTTTGTGTCCGTGATGGTGAAATCTCGCTGGTTAAAATGCTCTGCACATTTTCCATATGTGCTCATAAAGAGAGGGGTGTCTGCCTTCTGTGTGTGTGTGGTGTGTGTGTGTGTGTGTGTGTGTGTGTGTGTGTGTGTGTGTGTGTGTGTGTGCGTCTGTGACCCCGAAAACACATGCAGTAAACCAAGAATGTTGTTATGTTCTGCTTGCTTACACACACACACACACACACACACACACACACACACACACACACACACACACACACACACACACACACACACACACACACACACACACACACACACACACACACACACACACACATCTATGATGTGTTATTTCAGCTGTGCGTTCAGGTACCACCTGTTCCCCCGACACAAACTCACTCCCCAACTCCTTACACTAACAAATAACTTATAGAACGTTAGACAGAATAGAAGCCATTTCAAATACCTCTGTGTGTGGTGTGTGTGTGTGTGTGTGTGTGTGTGTGTGTGTGTGTGTGTGTGTGTGTGTGTGTGTGTGTGTGTGTGTGTGTGTGTGTGTGTGTTTGTGTGTGTGTGTGTCCTTACGTCAAATAACTTTTTGAAACACCGCAGGCAAAACATATTTTTTTCAAGCACTGCTCAGTTTAGAGATTTCTGTCTATATATCTTCCATAACATGTCTTCTTTCATACTAGTATAAATCAAAGGTCCAACTATGTACATTCAGGTGTTTATGTGACTAAACCTTGTCTGTTTGCGTCTGTATATTTCTCCTATACAACCATCTTTAACAGACATTATCTCAACATTAGTTTTTTTTTCTCAATACTCTGAACCAGAAATCTCAACTTCTAAAGCACTTACATCAACTAAACTTTCCATAATCATTCTCAGCACTATTCTGAAGGTTATTACAGAAGGATTTGTTCATATGTTGTTAACTGAGATAACATTTTAATATTCAAAAAAGTAAACCTTAACGTATCCTAACGTTGTTAAAATTCAGTTTTGTAAGTTTATAGAAGATGCTGCAAAAGCTGCTGATTGTGAACAGCTGATATCTAAAACCCAGTGTTAATACACAGCCTAGGCTCACCTTTATTCTTAGATATTTTAGCTTATATTTTTATTTATTTATACAGGTAAATCCCATTGAGACCAGGGACTCTTTTATCAAGGGAGACCTGTTTTCCTTTCCCACGTTACCATTCACACACACATTCATACACCGATAGCAGCAGGCTAACTATCGACATTCACACGAGGCAAGGTGGGTGAAGTGTCTTGCCCAAGGACACAGGTGGCAGGGCGGGAATCGAACCTCCAACCCTTTGATCATCAGCCGACCCGCTCTACCACCTGAGCCACAGTCGCCCCTTTAACGCACTACAGTGTATATAAAGGTCTGAGCTCCTAAACCCAAATCCTCTGAATAGTGATCAAAGGGTTGGAGGTTCGATCCCCGCCCTGCCACCTGTGTCATGGTTGTTGTGTCCTTGGGCAAGACACTTCACCCACCTTGCCTCGAGTGAATGTCGATAGTTAGCCTGCTATCGGTGTATGAATGTGTGTGTGAATGGTAACGTGGGAATGGGAACAGGTCTCCCTTGCAAAAGAGTCTTCGGTCTCAATGGGATTTACCTGTATAAATAAAACTAAAAAAATGTAAAAAAAGATGTTCCCTGACCCTCCTAGTCTCTGTAAACACACACCAGCGCTCCTCTGCTCCCTCTCCAGGGATTAAGACTTTTTATTGTGTTTACAGAAGAGCGAAGGGCTGTGTGTGTGTGTGTGTGTGTGTGTGTGTGTGTGTGTGTGTGTGTGTGTGTGTGTGTGTGTACACCAGTATATTAGTCAGTGTGTATCTTAGAGGAGGTGACAGCTTAACAACTTTCTTAATCCCCTCCATGATTTACTAACTCCATC